>VMDO01003288.1:113354-146619 GCA_007922755.1 Pedetes capensis
AGGGGAAACACTATTGTCAGTGCTTCTCTGCTGTTCATAGGGTTTTCAATGGCAGATTGATTTTTGGGAGGGGGTTGCCAGGTCCTTCTCCCAAGCCTACAGCTTCTGGTGTTCCCAGGCGGTCTCCCATCCAGGTACTAACCAGGCCTGACCCTGCTTAGCTTCCAAGATCTGATGGGATCGGATGCCACAGGGCTACCGCTGCAGGCCTTTGAGAGATTGGTTACCCACAAATATGAGTTTTCTTTCCCCTTTGCCCTAGTAGTAGCAAGAGTAGGAGAGGTAGGTAAATGTGAAGTAATCCCACAGTACTCAGTGTAACTAGATCTTTCGTGTGAGTTCAGAGCTCATATTGGATTGGGCTTCTTGAATTTAAATCCCAGCACAAATTCTCGCTCAGTCATGGGCTTGTTTTGAATATTAAATGAGTTAATAAATATAATGTTTATAGAACAGTGCCTTTCACAACGTATTAAACATGGTAACTTTTTAAAATTAAGAGTATCTTGAGATTACCATTATCAGAATTATTTGTGAGTAAAATAATAAAAATTCTGGTGACTGCCATAGCTTACTTTGTTATTAAAAAACCAACAATAAAATCTGATCGATTTAGGACTCCAGTTGGATTCTGCCTAATTAGGATTTCCTTTATATTTCTTTGTAACTGCCCAGTTTTTTTAACGTGCATTTAGTTTGCATGACCTTTTTTCCAGGTAACCTAATTATTTGAACATATTTTTACTGAAGAAGATGTTTTACTGAAACCATAATTGATTAAATGTCTGTTTATTTAGAAGTGACCATTGTAGCTGAGTGTCCTGGTGGACACCTGTCATCCCAGTGACTCAGGAGGTGGAGGCAGGGGGATCGCCAGAGGCAGGCTGTGCCCTTTAGTGAGACCCTGTCTCAATATAAAAAATAAAAATGGGGCTGGAGGTGCAGCTCAATGGTAGGGCGCTTGCCGAGCATGTTCAGGGACCTGGGTTGAGCCCCCCAGTACTGGGAGGGGGGGAAGCTGTGACTGTTGTGCATATTTATACTGTTATTTTTTTCCTGCCTCTATGTATATATTAAAGCACTTTGCGGGGAGGACTATATATTACTGCTTCCATTTTTATCTTCCTATCCAAAGTTACTGATGCTCTGTGGTCACAGGTCTGAGAACTTACCTCTGCCTATAACAAAAGTTTGCATGGTGATAGAAAATAGTGTCTTGTGTGGGGCCCTGGTTTGAGCCCTATCAGTCACTGCCCAAACCAAACAACACAAGGAGTGGCCAAGTTTATTCTGTTTTTTTTTTTTTTTTTCCCCACTGCTGGGAGGGGCAAATGAACATGTACTAATTGGCATTGCAAGTGTAAACGTAACTGTCTAATAATAGGGTATGCATTCGTAATTTGTTAAAGTGAACAGTAAGGGAAGATACGATCTCCTTTGTGTGTGGTAATTATCATATATCTTCAGATACACTGCTTAAAAGCAGTATATGGTTTTAAAACAATTACAGTGATTTGAGATGGAGAATTCTGTTGTCCACCAAGGTAATTTTATAGTACGACTGCAAGATTAATGACAACTTTATATTGAGTGAAACACATCTAACTAGAGGATCTGAATAAGGATTTAGAGTTGTTACCTGCAGCTGTACCACTGTGGCATCCGATCCCATCAGATATTGGAAGCTAAGCAGGGTCGGGCTTGGTTAGGCCTTGGATGGGAGGCTGCCTGAGAACACCAGGTGCTGGAGGCTTGGGAGAAGGACCCAGCAACCCAGTCCCAAAACAGTCAGCCATTGAAAACCCTATGAATAGCAGAGAAGCACTGACAATAGTGTTTCACCTGTTGTACATAGGGGCACTATGAGTCAGATACCAACTCGATGGCACCTAACAACAACTCATGTAATCCTTTTGAGGATGACAGAGGCTTGTCTTTCACACTCTTTGAGTACTTCCTAACATGATGTGTCAACTTCTGTTTTCCTGTGTGGTTTTAGGGCCATATTGTCTTGTTCATTTGATTTTGTTCACCTGCCAGCTTTCAAGATAATTATGTGTTGGACAGGGGGTAGGGGAGGTGAGTGTGAGTGAGGGAAACCTTCTGGGATTAGAATTGAGGATTTAGTTAGCCTGAAAGCCATTACCTAACAGATTTCCTAAAATGGGAGCAGTGGCCTTGTGTTATTTCCTTCCATCCGTCCTCCCACCCTCCTTCCCTCCCTTCCTTCCTTTCTGTTATGGCACTAGGGGGCTGGACCCAGGGCTTATGCACACTTTGCAAATGCTCTGCCACTGAGCTGCACCCCCAGCCCCCTTTTTATTTATTTATTTTTTATCTTGAGACAGGGTCTCCTCACTTAAGTTATACAGGCAGCCTCTGGCCTTGAACCTGTGATCCTTCTGCTTCCACCTCCCGAATTGCTGAGATTATAGGCATGTGCCACCGCTCCTGGCCTTATTTCCTTTCTTAAAAAAGAAAAAAATAAAACATAGTGCTATATTTCTCAGTAGGTTGTTATCGCCCAGAGAATTTTTATGAATCAGCCTTTGCATAGAATTAATGATCAGGTTTGTCAAAGAATAAAATTGTAAATTTTTAAAGTAAGAAATCTGTTTTGACACTAGGCACATTGCTGCATGCCTCTAATCCCACTGATGCAGGAGGTGGAGACATAAGGATCACAAGTTCAAGGCTAGAGGCTGCCTGTGTAACTCAGCGAGACCCTGACTCAGAAATAAAAAATGGGCTGGGGGGTGCAGCCCAGGGGTAGAGCACTTGCACAGAGTGTGTAAGCTCTTGGGTTTAGCCCCCAACTGCAGAAAAAAAAATGTTTTGTCTGTTCAATTTAGTTTTATAAAGTTTCACTTAAAATTGTGCTATGATACAAGTTCTTCTAATTTACAAAGGCCATTTTGTAAGAGTGTGTAGGAATTTTATAAATTAAAAGCAAATTTAGTTCTGATAAAATTAAAACCTTTTTCTCATTGTATTCTTCAAATACAGACTTTTTTCTTAAACATATTGTTGTTAGGTGCTGTCAAGTTGGTGTCTGACTTATAGCTACCCTATGTACAACAGGTGAAACGCTATTGTCAGTACTTCTCTGCTATTCATAGGGTTTTCAATGACTGATTTTTTTTTTTTTTTTTTTTTTTTTTTTTTTTTTTTTTTTTTTTTTTTTTTTTTTTTTTTTTTTTTTTTTTTTTTTTTTTTTTTTTTTTTTTTTTTTTTTTTTTTTTTTTTTTTTTTTTTTTTTGCAGTACTGGGGGTTGAACCCAGGGCCTCACGCTTGCATGCTTTGCAAGTGCTGGACCACTGAGCTGTGCCCCCAGCCCGTTTTTTTAGTTTTTGGGACAGGGTCTCTCTAAGTTACGCAGACTGCCTCTGGTCTCGAACTTGTGATCCTCCTAATGGCAGATTGATTTTTGGGAGTGGGTTGCTGGGTCCTTCTCCCAATCTTAAACATAGTCTACCTTAAAATACTTTAGTTTTTTATAAATGGCTTCCAGATTCAGTGTATTCAGATTCTGAACTCTAGATAAAACCAGTGAGAGCGTGAAAAGTTCTGTGGCTAAGCGGGGCTCTTTTGCCCAGTGGATTGTGATGATAAATATTCCATTTAGTCTTTAATTATTTGAACTGATGGAAGCAGAAATTAAATTTCATTCTGAAACCCTTATTTATTCCGAAATTGTTTGTGAAGATTTTCACTTGAATATCTCATTGGCTTCTTTCCTTCCTGTTTCACATGCAGGTCATGGTAAGACCCCGAAAGATGCAGCATCCGTTCGTGCCACGCACCCAATACCGGCAGCCTGTGGGATTTACTATTTTGAAGTAAAAATTGTCAGTAAGGGAAGAGATGGGTAAGTGTAAATTATAGTGGGAAAAATCACTTGCTGTTCTTGGGTAATTATTTTTGTTTTTGTTCATGAATGTTTATGATGTAATTGGAAAGTTGTGATCTTGGAAGTTTGGGTATTCATAAAAGTGGAATCTGAATATTTCAGTGTAGCAGATTGTTTCTGGTTCTGTTTAAATACTACTTGAAGCTAAAGCTTGAGTTTGTGACTAAGTGAGTTCTTTTCTGGTAGGTTTATTAAAATGCAGAGTTGAGGTCATTTTCCATGACTTTTCCTGGACCACCAACTTTCTGAATTCTGCTGAGAAGTTAAATCTTGTAAATTTAACCAAAGCCAGTAGGTGATTTGTAGGTATTTTAGAGGAATTGAGGCTTAGGATTTTAGGTTTCACTTGGAAAATGTATGTGTGTATGCTCGATTAGAGGAGATTCCCAGTGTTTAGGATGTGGCTTAGAAGTGTTAACATGACAATTTGTTGGTAGATCCTGGAACCAACTTTAGGATTATCGCTTCTTACTTTGAGGTTGACTGCAGCTTTACCACCATGGCATCCGATCCCATCAGATCTTGGAAGCTAAGCAGGATCGGGCCTCATTAGTACTTGGATGAGAGGCTGCTTGGGAGAAAGACCTGGCAGCCCGCTTCCAAAAAATAGTCATTGAAAACCCTGTGAGTAGCAGAGAAGCACAGACATAGTGCTAGGCATGGCACAGTGTCAGGTATTGTTTCATTCTGTTGTACGTAGGGTTGCTGTGAGTCAGACCTGACTTGAGGGCACCTAACAACAACAACTTTAGATGGGAATGTGATGTGTGTATACATCAGAATCATTTGTAGGACTCTTAAAATTATTGTAGTTTTGGCTGTATCCCTGAAGTCCCTAAACAGAATTTTCAGAAGTAGAGCTTTGGGCAAGATAGGAATTTGGAGAAAGCTTCATGGGGAATTTTGGTGAATATCTGTAGTTAAGAAGTAATTATCTAAAATCATTGGCTCTATAGCATTTCCTGATACTTCATTACGATATCAGAGATTCTTTTGTGCAACCATAGAGCTGTTTGTCTGGCTACCAATATAAACAGTTGGGCTTCGTGGCTAAGTTGACCTGTATTTGAACCCCTCTTAGTGGTCCTCCGCTCTTTATTTGATAAGTGTATCCCATAGATTATTCTTTATTTGCTGAATATTCTCAGCATCAGCAGTATGAAAAGTAGACAGTGGAACCGTGGACTTCATGACATCTTTTTATTTAACTACCCATTTTCGCAGTGCAGTCAAGCCAAAGGTAAAATCAGAGATGGTAGTGATAAGGTGATTGAGAGAGAGGTTGAAATAGGCACATGGCGGTAACCATTTCTAAATTCAGAGCTGCAGACTCAGGCAGCCAGTTTCTTCATACTTCACGTTCGTCAGGTCGTAGTGCTGGTGTTACCCTTGTTGATTCTCAGGATCCACTTTACCGTTCATCCTATTTGTTTGATCTTGGCATGATCTTGGTGTTACGTTTTCATGTCTGCAAACACCCTGACGAGTCTTTGGTCTAACGTTGCCTCTGCCTAGATGTTTGTGTGCCATTGTCCCATGGCCATTTACACTTAGCTTGTTTGACATGTTTTCTCAAAACCAGTTGGTTAGTGGTTTCACTGTTGCTTAAAAGCTTGACATTTTCTTACCTTTACCTGTTGCTGTCCACCTTCTTTGCCCCTCTCTTAGTCAGGTCTTGGTAATTCATCTCCTGAATTACTGAAGTAGTTAATTGCTCTCCCAGTTGCTCTGATGTTATAACTGTTATCAGTGCTTTTTCTAATACAGAATGGAGTTGTTTCTGTCCCTTTCTGAGCTCATTTGGAACATGTGATGCTTTGAGGCTAAAATCTGAAACTTTTTAGTGGTGTTCTTCATGACGTAACCTTCCTATGGAATTTTTCCGATTCATCTTTCTGAAGCCAGGATCTCCCATTCCTTTTCTTTTTTCTTTCCATTTTCTTTTCCTTGTTAGGTATATTTTACATACAGTAAAATTTATTCCTTTTAGTGTACATTTGTGAGTTTGTACAAATATGTGCAGTTGTGTGCTCACTGCTACAACCAACGTCTAGAGCAGCTCCAGTCCTCCCTCCCCCAGACAGCCCTTCCCCATCTCCAGCCCTGGGCCACCACCGATTAGCTTTCTGTATCTACACTTTTGCCACTTCTGAAATGGCATATAAAGGAGTCCTAGTATTGTAGGCTTTAAGTCAGGCCTCTTTGACATAGCATAACATGCTAGAGATTCATTCCTGCTACTGCATGTATTGGTAGAATGGTCCTGTTTATTGTTGATTGAACAGATGAGCAAACTAGTTTGCTTATCTCCTTTCCAGTTGAAGGACAATTTTTGGCAATTGCAAATATAACCACTATCAACATTTATGTACAAGCTTTTCTGTAAACATAAATATTTATTTTACTCGGGCAAATATCTAGGAGTGAGATTGCCAGATCATAGTTACGCATATTTTTAGCTTTATGAGAAACTGTGAAGCCGCGTTTTGCAAAGTGGCTGTACTAGTTTGCATTTTCAGCAGCAGTGCATTGGAGTTCTTGTTGCTCTGCCTTCGCAGTAGCACTGGGTATTTTCAGGGGCTTGTGGAGTTTTCATAGTTTGTGTGTTTTGTATGTAATTGTTGATGTTAGGTGCCGTCCAGTCGTGTCTGACTCATAGTAACCCTCATCGGGTTTTAGTGGCTGATTGTTTTGGGATTGCCACGTCCTCCCATTTGTATGTAGTAGATGTCTGATTTTCCCTAATGACTGATGATGCAGAAAAATATCTAATTCTAACCTGCCCTTTCACCTATGGGCACTGTCTGCCATTCTGGTGGTACATGCCAGCTCAAATTTCTACATCTCTGTACCTGCCCTTTCCTTCTTATATTCACCTTACCATCCCCCTCCCCGTTTGCCAGTCTGAAGAATCAGTTTTCTAGTGCTGCTTTGAGTTAGGGGTACCTTCCTTCAGTTACTTCCTGTTCCTCAAAATAACACTGTTATTATCAGAGCAGCAGGGTTGATCTCCTTTACATTTTGGGCAGACTAATTGTAATACATTGCTGTGGTCTTCTGCTTGCTGGTATTGTGGCCCTGTGGATTCCGTAGGACTCAGGGGTAGGGACTTTCTAAAAGCTGGCCTTCCCGAGAGTGAGGAAATGAATGGGTGAGGAGCACTTGGCTTCTACATATTCTTAGAGAAAACTTGTATTTCTTCACTCAGATCTCATTGAGCTCTCTGGTAAACTTGAACAGAGTTCTATGCTCAACACAATGTGTTGGGAGGGGAAGAACAATTCATTTAGGGGGAAATCCCCTCGTATTGTTAATTGTAGCCCATGTGGCAATCCACTCCCAAAGAACTCATAACGGTCAGCCATTGAAAACCCTATGATGGTCGCAAGAGTCAGACCTGCCTTGACAGCACCTAATGACAAAACAAAAACAATGTCTTTCTGGAGATGTGTCAAACTTTATCAAACAAGGCTCTAAACCTGTGAAAAATTGGGATCAGGTTCAGGGTGCCAGTTGAATAACATTAACATTTAGAGGATTTGGGTTTTGTTTGGGTTTGGGTTTTAAATTCTAAGTGTAGATTGTTGTTAGGTGCCGTTGGTAGGTAGATGGAAGGAATCTTCGTTTTTTTTCAATTTTGAAATGCTAATGACACACAAGATAAAATAAAAAAGCTAAACATTAAAACTTGTGAAGCATCAGATTCAGATACAGGTTCAGAAAAATTCTAAAAAGTGCTTGAGCTGGAACGGGTTCAGGGTTTGGGTTCGGGTGCAGTTTGAAGCCCTGCTGTCTACACATAGGGTTTAAGCCTGAACTCGAGCTGAACCTGAGCCCCCCAAATCTTAACCTATTAAACCAGAATGAACCCAACATTTTGTGGGTTTAAAGCCTCAATATCTAGTGATGCAAAAATTGTTTACTAAAATCCCAGCATCTTTATAAGAAATGGGCCAGAAAGAACAGGTTTTAATCCGCTTCCGTTTGCAGTGATGTATGCTCATCTGAGGGTTTCCTTGACTAAATTTACAACTGAGTTTTCTTTTAAACTGTGTTTATGTCCAATAGTAGGCTTGTTGTTGTTGTTAGGTGCCGTCGAGTGGGTATCTGACTCATAGCGACCCTCATAGGGTTTTCAATGGCTGAGTGCTTCGGGATTGCCTTGGGAGTGGATTGCCAGGCCCTTCTCCCAAGCATATTACTTAGGCCTCATAAAAATGAGTAAGAATTTAAGAAGCGTTGTTGCCAAGAAAATGTTCCAGAGTGTGAAAAATGGCTGGAAAAAATCTCAGGCTGGAGAAGGATGAAGTTCTGTGGTCTTCGGTGGAGGTGTGTGGCTTGTCGTTCCTTGGGCTTCGGGGGATTACGAGGAGAATTTACGGAAGTCATGTGGAATTAGACAGAGAGCCTTGATGGCATTGTGAGGCGGAGCACTGTGGGTGTGGGGGCCCTTCAGGCTTTTGAGCAAGGGAGCTATGGGTGTCTGCATCAGACAGCGCCCCGTCGGGGTAGGGGAAGGGTGTGGTGTGCGGTGGCAGGGTACAGGACGGCGAGGAAGAGAGGCTGAAGGTGGACTTAGGTGAAGAGGGTGTTAGACAGAGGAGGAGTTCAATTCGTTGATGACCTTTGTGTGCCAGATGCTGTGTAAGAACTCAGGGTTGATGGGGGTGAAGGCGGGGCTGCACCCATGGCCCAAAGCATGTCCATACTTTGCACGCATTTGTAGGTAGAAAGAGAAGTGACTGTCAGGGACTGGGGCCCAGCCCAGCGCTAGGAGGAGGTGCGGTGGCTGGGGACAGGGAGCCGGGCTCCGGGTCCTTCGCCGCCTTCCCTGAGCAGTGCCTAGGGTGCCTTCTCCTGACAGCTGTGGGTTTAAAGACGGGGCCTGCTTTGGAAGCTGGCGAGTGACATTGGTGGGGAGGAGTGGAGGCTGGGATCCTGCCTGTCCCTCACCTGTCCTGGGATTTGGTACTTCTTAACAGAGTCTTCCAGTCTTGTTTCTAAACGAGAGGTAACGGTGGCAGCTGCGTGGCCTTAGAGATCTTTCTTGAACAACCCAGAGTGCTGGGTCCCCACAGCCTCCTGTGCTACGCAGTGGATCTAGAGCTGCCTGTGAGGCCCCTGGGACCCACAGTGTGGTCCCCTCCCATTTTCAGGGGCCGCTTCGGAGCACAAGAGTGATGGGGTTGAACGTGCGCCTTGGGCAGGAGAGAGCCGGGAGGTTGAGGCCCCCTGCGGTAACAGCCCAGGGCTCAGCCTGGGTCGTGGGTTAGCAGAAGGTGAGCCGCAGGCTGTGTGGCTGAGCGTGTGCAGGTGGCTTTGTCGTGGGGCAGATATCAGGGTGTGCTCTCGCGCACCAGAGGCCACACCACCGCTGGGGGGGACATGTCTTGTGTGTTGTTGACCAGAGTGTTGTTTGTGGCGTGTGACTGCGTGTAGGATGTTGTGCCTTGCGAAACGTCAGAAGTGGTCATGGCGGAGGGAGCTGGTGAGGGAGAGGTAAGACGGCCCTCAGGTTTCTGGCCTACGTGGCTGATGGAATAGAGATGTGGCTCAACAAAACAGTCCCAGAGGGATGTTACAGATGATGGAGCGGTGCTGAACTGTTTGGGGGCATCCAGATGATTAGCAGTAAGGCTCTGACTAGAAGTGAGGGGGATTGAGGAGAGAGCAGAGCTGAAGGTGGATTTTGGAGCCATGGGAGGACCAGCTGGGGACTCCCAGAATGCCTTGGCTCCCCCCGGGATGCGGTGTAACACAGAGGGCCAGGCGGACACCAGAAGCACCACATCGAAAGGATCCACAGGAGGGAATCTCGTGGGAATCTCGAGTAAGATTGTGACAGGGAATCAGAGAGAAAGAGGGCTGGAGGGTTAGAAAGAGGTCCTGTCAAGTGGGAGGTGGCCTGAAGCTTCAGATGTCAGTTTAGCGGATGACACCAAGTGTCCACCGGCCTGCTCTTTGGGAGGCTGTTGCTCCTTGTGATAGCAGTTCCCTTAACTCTAGGATGGAAGCAGGTGTGCTGTGTCACCGTTACAGGGGGTGACAATAGTCTGTCAGTGTACTAAGTAGTTGTGTTGTCCTTGTGGGGAACAATAATTCACAATCCATTTATAAAAATAATACCCTGCCAATTTGAAGATTTAAAAATTACAGAAAAATATGAGTAAGAAAACTATCCACAACTTTATACAATTAATCACCACTAATGCTTCTTGTTCCTTCCTAGGTTCTATAGGTATACTCACATTTTCAGCATAGTCACCTATTTCTACAGATTTTTTCATGGTGTTTGTTATTGATTAATTGTATATACTTAGCACTCTGCGTTGATCGCACAGTTAGCAGCATTTTCCTATGAGATTAAAAGCTCTGAATTTTTCCTCCTTTGACTGTGGCATACTCTGTTGTAAGACTATTAAGGCACATCCATAGCTGCTATCCTGTTGACTTAGATTGTTTCTAACTCTTTTCACTGTTTTCAGTAATCCTTTTTCCTGAAGTCTATGTCTTTTTCCTAAAGAAAGATTCCTTCAAGTAGAATTATAGGATCAATGGAAAGGGTATACATATTTTGAAAGTTCATGATACACATGGCCAAATTACTCTCCAGAAAGAATATTCCAGTTTGGCTGAATAGGAAGGTGCATGCCTATAATCCCAGTGACTTGGGAGGCTGAAGCAGGAGGGCTGTAGATTTGAGGCTACGGATAGCCTATGTAACTTAGCAAGACCCTGTCTCAAGATAAAAACAATAATAAAAAAAAAATGGGCTGAGGGTGCAGCCCAGGGGTAGAGCACTTGGAAAGTATATGGGAGACCCAGAAGAAGAGAGAGAGGGAGAGGGAGATGGAGAGAGGGGGAGCGGAGGAGAGAAAGGATGGAGGGTAGAAGGATTTCTGTGAGGTTGCTGAAGATGCCAGGTATAGGGCATGGCGGTGAAAGATGACTAAAGAGAACCAAGGCTTTATGAGAGAGGATTTTGGCACAAGGTAGGTGCTGGATGAGTGTGTTAACTGAGTAGAGGCGAGGAGGGATGATGGCTTTTCTTCTGTCCTCTCTGGTACTGTGCATAGTATAGAGTTTAAGGATTTAGTATTTATGGAGTGAACAAATTATAAATCTTGGATTTTGGATGCTTCCTTACCTAAGTTTTGAAACCACAAGGAAAGATGGTGGAAGCTGTATTTTTTGAGGGAGGGAAAACAAGTTTCTTTTTTTTTAACAAAATACTTAGTGTGGGAATAGTAACCTAGAGCTATATAGCTGTCATGTTTCTCAAATTATTCAGAAGTTGGTTATTTTCAATGCAGTTGAAATCTCCCATCACCCTTTTTTCTTGCTGGACCAGTTTCCATATTATGTACACAACAAATGCAGAGTTTTAAAAAGAAAAAAATTTCCAGTTACAAGGGAATACTTTTCTTTTTTCCTTTTTTTTTTTTTTTTGTGGTACTGGGGGTTGAACCCAGGGCCTCGTGCTTGCATGCTTTGCAAGTGCTGGACCACTGAGCTGCACCCCCAGCCCATTTTTTTTAACTTTTTGAGATAGGGTCTCGCTAAGTTACGCAGACTGCCTCTGGTATCGAACTTGCAATCCTCCTGCCTCCACCTCCCCACTGTATTTGAAGGTTTGAGTATAAAATCTTAGACACACATTTTCTTAGGCACTCCATGGACTTGAATATGAAGTATTATTGCCAGTCTTTTGTCATTTTTCCCTCCTTAAAAGAAACTGTGTTTTGCTTGGGTGGCTGGATGATTTTTCTTTAAAGAAATAATTTGAGTATGTCTTGGTGGTGGTAGGTGCCACCGAGTCAGGTCTGGCTCAGCTTCAAATCTTCAGTTTTAGCAAGCAGAATTGTGTCATCTGCATAACATAGGTTGTTAATGAGTCTTCCTCCACGCTTTATACCATATTCTTTTTCATTGAGTCTGGCTTCTCAGCTTATTTGCTTAGAATAGAGATTAAAGAGGTACAGTGAAAAGATACAGCCCGAATGCACACCTTTCTTAACTTTAAACTAGGGAGTGTTTCCTTGTTCTGTTTAAACGACTGCCTCCTGGTCCATGTACAGATTCCTCATGAGTACAAGTAAGTGCTCTGGTATTCCCATTCTTCACAGTGTTATCCATAATTTATTGTGATCCACACAGTCAAATGCCTTTGCATAGTCAATAAAACACAGACTTCTCTTTTGGTATTCTCTGCTTTGGGGTAATATCCATCTGACATCAGCCGTGATGTTCCTGGTTTCAAGCTTTGTTCTGAATCCGGCTTCATTTTCTGGCAGTTCCCTGTCTATATACTGCTGCAATCACTTTTTTTGCGGTACTGGGGATTGAATCCATTGCCTTGCGCTTGCATGCTCTGCAAATGCTGGACCACTGAGCTGCACCCTCAGCCCAGTTTTTTACTTTTTGAGACAGGGTCTCGCTAAGTTATGCAGGCCTGCAGTCACTTTTGAATGGTCTTTAGCAAAATTTTACTTGCATGAGATATTAATGATATTGTTTGATAATTTCCAGATTTGGTTGGATCCCCTTTCTTGGGAATAGGCGTACATACAGATTTCTTCCAGTCAGTTGGTCAGGAAGCTGTTTTCCAGCTCTCTTGGCATAAACAAGTGAGCACCTCCAGTGCTGCATCTGTCTGTTGAAACATCTCTATTGGTATTTCATCAATTTCTGGAACCTTGTGTTTCACCAGTTCCTTCAAGCCAGCTTCCACTTCTTCCTTCAGTACTATTGGTTCATATGTAGCCTCTTGAAATGGTCATCTGCCTATTCTTTTTGGTATAATGACTCTGTGTATTCTTTCTATCTTCTTTTGATGTTTCCTGCATTGTGTAATAATTTCCCTGTAGAATTCTTCAGTATTGTCACCCGAAGTTTGAATTTTTTCTTCAGGTCTTTAAACTTGAGAAAAACAGCATGTTCTTCCCTTTTGGTTTTCTGTCTCCAGCTCTTTACACATGTCATTATAATATTTCTGTCTTCTCAAGCTGCCCTTTGAAATCTTCTGTTTAGTTCTTTAACTTTATCATGTCTTTTACTTTAGCTGCTTGACATTCAAGGGCAAGTTTCAGAATCTCTTTTGACATGTAATTTGATCTTTTTTCCTGTCTTTTTAATAACCTTTTGCTTTCCTCATGAAAGATGTCTTTGATGTCACGCCACAACTCATCTGGTCTTCAATCGTAAGTGTCTGATGCATCAAACCTGTTTGTGAAGTGGTCTCTGAACTCAGGTGGGATATACTCAAGGTCATACCTTGGCTCTTGTACACTTGTTCTGATTTACTTCAGTTTCAGTTTGAACCTGCATATGAGCAGTTGATGGTCTGATCCACAATCAGCACCTGACTTATTCTGAGTCTTGATGTTGAACTTTTGTTTCTTTCCACAGATGTAGTCAGTTTGGTTCCTATGTGTTTCATCTGGTGAATTCCATAGTTGTTATTTATGTTGGTGAAAAAATGTATTTGCAATGAAAAGCTCATCAGTCTGATAGAATTCTATCATGTAATCTCCTGCATTGTTTCTGTCACCAAAGTCATATTTTCCAAATACTGAGCTGCCTTTGTTTCCAACTCCTGCATTCCAGTCACCAGTAATTATCAGTACATCCTAATTGCATGTTTGATCTATTTCAGACTGCAGATGCTGGTAAAAATCTTCTCTGTCTTGATTTGTGGCCTTAGTGGTGGGTGAGTAAATTTGAATAATAGTCATATTAACTGGCCTTCCTTGTAGGCATATGGATATTATTCTGTCACTGACAACATTGTACTTCAGGACAGATCTCGAGAGATGTCGTTTTTGATGATGAATACAACCCATTTCTTTCTAATCTGTCATTCTTGGCATAGTAGACCATATGATTATCTGATTCAGAATGGCCAATGCCAGTCTATTTTAGCTCACTGATGCTTAAAAATGTTCATGTTTGTGTGCTCCATTTCCCTTTTGATGATTTCTAATTTTCCTACATTCATACTACATATATTCCACATTCCAATTATTAATAGATGTTTACAGTTGTGTCTTCTCATTTTGAGTCATGCCAAATCAGCAAGTGGAGGTCCCTGGGGTTTTACTTCATTCCCATCATTAAGGCCGACTCTACTTTGAGGAGACAACTCTTCCCCACTCATCTTTTGAGTGGCTTCCACCTTTTGGGGGCTTATTTTCTAGTATCTGGTATCTGACAGTGTTTGTCTGCTATTCATAGAGTTTTCAGTGGCTGATTGTTTTGGGAGTGGGTTAGCTCTCTTTCTCCCTAGTCTGTCTTAGTCTGGAATGTCGGCTGAAACCTGTCCACCATGGGTGGTCCTGCTGGTGTCTATAACACTGGTGGCATAGCTTTCAGCTTCACAGCAACACGTAAGCCCTCTTGGTACAGCAAACTGACAGACGTGGGGGTTTCTTGGAGTAGACTTTTTAATATTGCCTAAAATAGTAGGTTTAGTTCTTTTCTAATTTTAGGGAAATTTTCTTGTATTACTGTGTATTTGCCCTGCTCGATTACATAGATTTTGTTTTTGACAGACTTTGATTATGAGGACCTGTTGCATCTCCTTTGACATCTCCTGTGTCATTCACGTACTCTTTTCTCCCTCCCTCCATCCCTCTCTCCCCTTCTCTCTCTCCCCTAGCCCTCTTCTTTTCATTGTACTGGGAGGATGAACCTAGGGCCTCACATGTAAGTTGCTAGCACTCTACAACTGAGCTGCACCGTATCCCTCTTTTAAAAATTTTTTATGTGAGAGTCTTACTAATTTATGTATGCTGCCTCTGGCCTCGGGCTTATGATCCTCCTGCCTCTGCCTCCTGAGTCACTGTCATTACAGACATGTGCCACTGTGCTTGGCTCACAAACCCTTTGTTGTTGTTGTTGTTATTCTTTATTTGCTTATTTAAAATTTTTCTTACGTTCTGTTCCTTCTTTTTCTGTGGGATCTGTTCACTCTTGTGTTCCATTGGGTTTGATTTCTGAAATATTTTCTCCTAATTCTTGAATGATAGAGATGAAAACTATTTTCCCATGGACTTATATTAATAATTGGAGACTTCTGAAAAAGTCTGTTGAAAACCAAATCATAAAAAGCACACTGATCTCCATGTTTTTGTTGCTGTTAGGTGCCGTCGAGTCGGTATCCGACTCACAGCGACCCTCATAGGGTTTTCAGTGGTTGTTTCCCGATTGCCTTGGGAGTGGCTTGCCAGGTCCTCCTCCCACTGATCTCCATAGTTTGTTAGATATATCTCACTTGGTCTGATAAGTAGTGCTGATAACATTTATAAAATTGAAATACAAAGGAGTTTTTTTATGAACTTATTTACATGATTTAGAAAGGTCATTTTTCATTTTTTATTTTATAGAGACAGAGTAAAACCCCAAATATAAGCAATTTACATTGTCCAAAATATCACTTTATGAGAATCATGTTGTTAGGTGCCGTTGGGTTGGATCTGACTCATAGTGACCCCCTGCACAATAGAATGAAACACTCCCCAACACTGTGCCATGCCCCGCACTATGTCAGTGCTTCCCTGCTGTTCATAGGGTTTTCAGTGGCTGATTGTTTCAGGATTGTTGCGGGAGTGGGCTGCCAGGTCCTTCTCCCATTTTTGAGGTGCTGGAAATTAAACCCAGGGTCTCAGAGCACGAGAGCAGCGCTGTACCAACTGAGCTAAACCCCAGCCCTATCCGAATCATAAATACCATATATTCTTGATTCTGACCCGCACCTTTCAACAGTTTTAGAGGGCACATCATCGGGTGTGGGTTAGAATTACGTGTGGTTGGGATTGAATGAGAGAGCTCTGACTGTGCCTCTGTTGTGAGTCCAATCCACTTGCAGTTCTGATCTGTATCTGATTTTGTAGCCCTAAAGCTATTGAGGGGCTGGGATTTAGCTCAGTTGATAGAGCGCTGCGCTGCAGTCTCTGAGGTCCCAGGTTCAATTCCCAGCACCACAAAAATGGGAGAAGGGCCTGGCAATCCACTCCCAAGGCAATCCCGAAACAGCCATTGAAAACCCTATGAGGGCCGCTATGAGTCGGATACCAACTCGATGGCACCTAACAACAACAACAAAGTTATTGAAAGGGTGCCAATTAGACTAGAGAAGACTTGGTAATTTAATGCCTATTAAGTGAAAAGTAGAACATTGCTTTATACATACAATCTGATAAATTATTTTCCTTACCTTATATTTAACACTATAATGGTGCTTCAGTGAGGCAGAATACCATGTTATGTTTGATTTTTGTTGTTAAAACTAACCACAAATAAGATTCTTCAACAAAGGATTGTTGTCGTTAGGTGCCGTGGAGTCAGGTCCGACTCATAGTGACCCTCATAGGGTTTTCGGTGGCTCATGTTTTCAGGATTGCTTCAAGAGTGGATTACTAAGTCCTTCTCTTGTTTTTGGGGTGCTGGGGATTGAACTCGGGTCCTCAGAAAGTGCAGAATAAGCTCTCTACCAACTGAGCTAGACAACTCTCAGACTAGTATTTTTCCTTTTTTTTTTTTTTTTTTTTGTGGTGGTACTGGGGAGTTGGATCCAGGGCTTCACACATGGTTTGTGCAAGTGCTCCGCCGCTGATCCATACCTCCAGCCCAGTTTTTACTGTTAGGCTTTGAGACAGGGTCTTGGCATGTTCTGCAGGCTGCATCTGGCCTCAGACATGGACTTCCAGGGCCAAGAGGGAATTTCTGTTTTCTATTTGTTCTTTATGCTTTGGGAGGAATGTAGAGAGACGTAGTGTGCTAGAGAGAGAAGTAGCTGTTTTATTGTCAACATAGGATTAGAATTGGAACATTTAAAAAAATCACAGATGAGAAAGAAAAATGCTTTAGGTTTGGGTAGTAATATTGAAAAAAAGGATTTCTCTTTTCTCAGATAATCCTGTGGTGATCAGTGCTAAATCTTGCATTTTTTGAACGTGGATATACTCAAGTTTTTTTTGTTTATTGGTAGTGGTTGGCTGAAGGAAAGTGTCAGGTATGGTGTGGCAAAGGTAACGGGGCTGTGGGAGGAGGCAGGAGTGAAGCTTAGAAGGAAGAAGCTAATGACAGGGGGAAGAAAGGGTCCCGCGTGGGGGATCCATGGTGGTCAGGAAGCAGAAAATGGGAGTAAAGGGTAAGTGTGGGTCCGAGCCTTTGTTGGGAGTTCCTGGGGAGGCAGGCGGGGCAGAGTGGACAGGTCAGGGTGAGCGAGGGGGAGTAATTGCAGCAGTTTGGAGCTAGTCACTCGGTATGTGGGCCCGGGATGGTTTCTGGGGAGGAATCCACACTCAGGTTTCTCTGTGGAAGACCTGCTCCCTTGAGCCTGCTGCTGCTTTTAAGAAAGGGCTAACCTCGGGGGGAGATGAGGGGGCAGTCTCCCGGCTCTGACCGGCAAGCTTTTTAAACACCTGTCTGCCACTGTCCCACCCCCCGCCCACCACACCTCACTCTTCCTTTCTTAAAATTTGTTTTTAATTAATACCTTTATTTGTTTGGACGGATGCATTGAGTCCTGTAACCACCACATAATCCAGAGTCAAAATAATCCGCGCATTTCCCTTGTATGCCCCTTTGTTAATCTTCCCTTCACTTACAACTTCTAGCGACCACTGGGTTATTCTCTTTTCCTGCGGATTTGCTTTTTCTAAAATGACATATAAGTGAAGTCGTACACTATGTGAGCTTTGAGACTGACTTGTTTGGCTCAGTATAACACAGCTGAGGCTAATTCACGTTGGTGCTTATGCCAGTAGTTTATTACTTTTTATTACCGAGTAATGCGTGCTCCATTGGAAGACCAGCACAGTGGGAAGAGTCTGGGTTGTTTCCATTTTATGTCCATCATGAGGACAGCTGCTAATTATCTGCAAGCAGGCTCCTCTGTGACACTTTTTTCTCCATATTTTCCCTCTCTCCCTTCCCTGCCCTCCCTTCCCTTCCTCCTCTGTTTTTTTATTGTTTTTCTTTTTTCTGTTTTTTTTTTCTTTTTTTTGTAGTGCTTGGGGGTTGAACCCAGGACCTTGCACACACTTTGCAAGTGCTGAGTCACTGAGCTGTACCCCTGGACCATTTTGTACTTTTTTGAGACATGGTCTTACTAAGTTATGCAGGCTGCCTCTGGCGTTGAGCCTTCGTCCCTCCTTCCTTAGCCTCCTGAGTTGCAGGGATTCCAGGAGTGTTCCACTGTACCTGGCTTTTCTTAGTATTTTCAAGCATTGTGTGTATGTATTTATGTTGTTGTTAGGTACCATTCAGTTGGGTCCGACTCACATGACCCTGTGTACAACTGAACGGAACACTCCCCAGCCCTGGGCCATGCCCAGCACTGTGTCAGTCCTTCTCTGTTATTCATAGGGTTTTCAATGGTGGATTGTTTCAGGAGTGGGTTGCCAGGTCCTTCTCGATGGCCTGCAGCACCCGGTGTTCCCAGGAGGCCTCCCTTCCAAGGACTAACCAGGATGACCCTGCTTAGCTTCTGAGATTAGGCAGGATTGGGTGCCACAGTCCCGTTGATTCGGTGTCCAACTCATAGCAACCCTGTGTACAACAGGCGAAACACTATTGTCAGTGCTTTTCTGCTATTTATAGGGTTTTCAATGGCTGATTGTTTTGGGGGAGTAGATTGTTGGGTCCTTCTCCCAAGCCTGGTGTTCCCAGGCGGTCTCCCATCCAAGTACTAACCAGCTCTGACCTTGCTTTAGCCTCTGAGATCTGATGGGATCACATGCCACAGTGGTTCAGCTGCAGATACACACACACACACACACACACACACGCATAAACTTATGTATGTGAGAATATTTCTCCTGCTTTGTCCTTTAATTTGTTGATAGTGTTTTCTCCTAATTAGTAAACTTTGTTTTTTAGAACAGCTTTAGGTTTGCAGAAAAAGCAGGTAGGTAGTGTAGCATCCCCGTACATCTCCCTCTCCCATAGTTCCTCCTGCTACCACCTTGCATTGGTGTGGCGCGTTTGTTGTAAATAGCTAACCAGTATCCATGCGTCATTATTAACTAACATCTGCAGGGTGTATTAGGGTTCACTCTCTGTATGGTGCTGTTCTGAGGGCTTTGGCAAAGGTATAATGTCATATAGCTGCCATTACAGGATCAACAGAATAGTTTCACTGCCCTGAAAGTACCCTGTGCTTCACCTCGTCCTCCTTTTCCCTTCCTCCTGCAAACCCTGGCACACACTGGTCTTTACTGTCTTCACAGCCTGGCCATTTCTAGAGTGTCATTGAATTAGAAGCATACAGTATGAAGTCCTTTCAGACTGACTTAGTTCTCTCTGCCATATGCATTTAAGAACTATACCTGTGTGTATGGCGTGATAGCTCATTTCTTCTTAAACTATCCATTCACCTTTTGAGGGACAACTCCTTGCTTCCAGTTTGGTCACTTTCGAATAATGCTTTGATAACCATTCCTCTGCGGGTTTTTTGTGTGGATGTAAATTTCCAGCTCAATTGAGTAAATGCGTAGGAGCATGGTTGCTGGATCAGAGGGTGAAACTGTGATTAGCTCTGTAAAGATCTACCTAATTGTCTTCCATAATGGGTGTCCCATTTTGCATTCCCACCAGCAGCGAATGAGAATTCCCATTTCTCCACATCTCTCCCAGCAATTGATATGTCAGATTTTTAAATTTTGGCTGTTATAATAGGTGTATAATGGTCTCTCATTATTGTTTTAGTTTGCAGTTACCTTATAACACATGTTAAGAATCTTTTCACATGCTTTGTTGCCATTTGTAGATCACCTTTGGTGAAGTGTCCAGATTTTTGGCTTCCCCCACCCTTTTTTTTAAATCGTGCTGGAGATTGAGCCAAGGGCTTCATGCAAGTGAGTACTCTACCACTGAACTACATCTCCAGCCCTTGGCCCACTTTTTAAATTGGTTTACATAGTTTGTTATTGTTGAGGTTTAAAGAATTCTTTGCATATTTTGGCAAGTCCTTTATCGATACATGCTTTGCAAATATTTTTTCCTAGTATGTGGCTTGTCTTTTTGTTCTTTGAACAAGTATCCTTTTGCAGGCCACAAGTTTTTAATTTTTAATGAAGCCTATTTTACCGTTTTTCTTTCACAGTTCGTGCTTTTGATTCTGTATATAAAAAGTCATTACTGAACCCAAGGTCACCTAAGTTTTCTCCTATGTTTCTAGGTATTGTGGCTTGTGTTTTATGTTTAGATCTATTTGGTTTAACTTTCCTGAAAGGTGTCAAGTCTCTGTCTGTACTCTGCTTTTTGCAAGTAGGTGTGAAGAGTACCAGCACCATTTTCTGGAAAAACAGATGTTTTTCCATTGAATTGCCTTTGTTCCTTTGCCAGAGATCAGCTGACTGTATTTTTGTGCATCTACTGGGTACTATATTGTATTCCATTGATTTATGTGTCTCTTCTTTTCCGATACTATGTTGTGTTGATACCGTGGCTTTATAGTATGTCTTAAAATTCAGTAGTTTAAAGTATTCTGATTCTGTTCTTTAGCATTTTGTGTATTCTGGATATTTTGCTTGTTCATATTCCCTTTAGGCTTGCAGCCATAGCACTGTGGTGTCAGATCTCAGAAGCTAAGCAAGGTTGGGCCTGGTTAGTCCTTGGATGGGAGACCTCCTGGGAACACCAGGTGCTGTAGGCTTGGGAGAAGGACCCAGCAACCCACTTCCCCCAAAAATCAATCCGCCATTGAAAACCCTATAGACAGCGGAGAAGAACTGACAATAGTGTTTCGCCTGTTGTTCGTAGGGTCACTGTGAGTCAGATATCATCTTGATGGTACATAACAACAACGACATACCCTATAGAATGATTTTGTCGATATCTGTAAAATACTGTATATTATCAGTTCTAATTCTTTCTATGGTTTTAGAGGGCTACAAAATCAGATGTGGATTAGGATCAAGTATGGGTTAGATTAGTGCTCCACATGTGATTCTAACCCACATCTGATTTTTATAGCTCTCTAAAACTTTTGAATGGGTGCGTATTAGAATCAAGAGTATATAGTAACTTGCTGGGTCTTTGACTGGAATTATATTGAATCTACAGATCAAAAAACTGATGTCTTAATGATATTGAGTCTTCTTGTCTGTGAACATGTATTATCTCTCCATTTATTTATCCCTGTTTTTTTTCAGCATTTTTAGTTCTTGTATGAGTTTTGCACGTATTTTGTTGGATTTATATCTACATGCTTCCTTTATCTTGGTACTAAGGCAAATGCTATTATGTTTTTAATTTCAGATATCAATTATTCATTCTTGGCAGATAGGAAAGCAGTTAACTTTTGTGTTTTAGCCTTACATCCTGGAACCTTGCTATAATTACTTATTTGAAGAGGTTTTTTGGTCAGTTCTTTAGACAAATCTACATAGACACATCTTTCCAGCTGTTCACAAACTTCTCAATCTATATACCTTTTATTTCTTTTTCTTGTCTCATTGCATTGGCTGGGACTTGCACTATGATGATGTATAAAAGTGGTGAGTAGAGAAGGTCTTTGCCTTGTTCCTGAGCTTAGTAGGAAAAGCATGTAGTTTCTCTTAAGTATGATGCTAGCTGTGGGTTTTCTTTATCCAGTTGAAGTAGTTCCTGTCCCTTACTGACTTACTGAGAGTTTTATCATGAATGTGTGTTGGATTTTGTCAGATGCTTTTTCTGCATCTGTTGACATGGTTGTGTGTCTCTTTTTTAGCCTGTTGATGTGATGGAGTACACTCATTGGTTTTCTTCCCTCCCCCTTCCTTCCTTCCTTCTTTCCTTCCTTTCCTTTTCCTTTTGCCCTGCCCTGCCCTGCCCTGCCCTGCCCTGCCCTGCCCTGCCCTGCCTTGCCTTGCCTTGCCTTGCCTTGCCTTGTCTTGTCTTGTCTTGTCTTGTCTTTTCTCTTTTCTTTTCTTTTCTTTTCTTTTCTTTTCTTTTCTTTCTTTATGGTTTTTTGAGACAAGGTCTTGCTGTTAGCTCAGGTTGGCCTAGAACTTGCTGTGCAGACCAGACTGGCCTTGAACTCATGTTAATCCTCCTACTTTAGCCTCCTATGGGCTAGGATTACAGGTATGTGTCATAGTAATGATTTTTTTTTTTTTTTAAACGTTGAACTAGCCCTCGTGGGAAATTCCACTCTGTCATGGATGTAGTTCTTATATTCTGTTAGATTCTATGTGCTAGTGTTTCGTTAAAGATTTTTCCATCTGTGTTCATGAGAGATGCTACACTGGTCTGTAGTTTTCCTTTCTTGGAATGTCTTTATCTGGTTGTGGTTTTGGAGTAATGCTGACCTCATAAAATGACTTAGGAAGGTTCCCTCTGTTGTATTTTCTGTAAGAGACTGCAGATAGTTGTGCCATTTCTTCCTTAATGTTTGGTAGGAATCAGTGAACCATCTGGGTCTGGCATTCCCCTTTTTGGAAGGTCACTAATTATTGATTCAATTTCTTCAAAGGGCATATTCTAATTATCTATTTCAAAGAACCCAGCTTTCAGTTTTGTTGATTTTATTTTGTTTTCCTATTTTCAGTTTCCTTGATTTCTGTTCTGATATTTATTCTTTCTTTTCTTCTGTGTGCTCTAGATGTATGCTGTTCTCCAGTTTCCTAAGGTGGAAGCTGATTGATTTTATGTCATTCCTTTACATTTAGTGCTATAAATTTCCTTCTAAGTGTTTTCTTTACTACATGTCACACATTTTCTTAAGGTGTGTTTTCATTTTCATTTACTTAAAAATATTTTAGTTTCTCTTTAATCTTCCTTGACCCATGTAAAGTATGTTGTTTAATCTCCAAATATTTTAGAATTTTCTAGCTATCATTCTTGTATTGATTTTTATTTTAATTCCATTATGCTGTGAGAGCATATTCTATATGAGTTCTACTTCATTTGTTTTACATTTGTTGAGATGTGTCTGTGGCTCAGAATGTTGTTTGTTTTGGTGAATGTGTACGTGAGCTTAACAATGTGTATTCTGTTACTGGAAGAAATACCTGTAAATGTCAGTGAAATCCAGTTGATTGGTGACAGCACTATTCAGTTTGACTATAATTTTTACTGGCTGTCTGCTTGTCCTATCTTCCAATTAATTATAGGTGCAGGTATGTTGTTGTCTCTAATTACAATGGTAGGTTTAACTATTTCTCCTTGTAGTCCGATCAGTTTTTGTCTCACGTCTTTTGGTGGTTTGTTGTACAGCGCAAACACATTAAGGACAGTTACGTCTTGTTTGAGAATAGATCCTTTGTTATATGTAATGTTCCTCTTTAGCCTTGATGATTTTCCTTGTTCTGTTTTGTTTGAAATGAATATAGCTAGTCCCATTTTCTTTTATTAGTGTTAGCATGATATGTCTTTCTTCCTCTTCTTACTTTGTCTTTGTATTTAAAGTGAGTTTTTGTAGATAACTACATGAATCTTGTTTTCTAATTTTTATCTGTTTCTATTGTTTTTTTCTTCCAGTGCTGGGCATTAAACTCAGGGCCTTGCACATGGTAGGCAAGGGCTCTCAATTTAACCCTCAATTTAACCAATTCTCGTTTTTCATTCTATGTTAAGATATAAATTACACTTAATTTTTTTTAAAGTTAGTAGTTTCCCAAGCATTTACAGTAAACATTAGAACTAATCTAAGTCCATATTCAAATAACACATCACTGCTTCCTAGGCAGTTGCAGGAGCTTTATAGTAGAGTATAACCAGTTCCTCCCTCTCATCCTTTATAACCTGGCAGTCAGTCATTTCGTGTGTCCATGAACTGTAGTCACCTAATACATCACACAATTATGTTGAATAAAGTTATCTATTAGATCAGTAAGGACAAGCAAAGTAAGACTTTATCTTCACTTATTCCTTCTTTGGCTCTATCCTTCCTTGCGTAGGCATGATTTTCTCACCTACATCATTTTCCTTCTCTAAAGAATTTCTTTTAACATTTATTACAAAGCACA
This sequence comes from Pedetes capensis, assembly GCA_007922755.1. NCBI lineage: Eukaryota > Metazoa > Chordata > Mammalia > Rodentia > Pedetidae > Pedetes > Pedetes capensis. The sequence goes on from VMDO01003288.1 coordinate 137,221, forward strand.
TCTACTGATCCAGAATTCCTGGGTCTGATAAAACCTTTATTTGTCCTTCATTTTTGAAGAACAGTTTCATTGGACACTGAGTTCTAGGTTATCCTCCCCCCTTCCTCCCCCCCCCCCCCCCCCCCCCCCCCCCCCCCCCCCCCCCCCATCTTTCAGTACTCAGTTTTATTCCACTCTGTTTTTGCTTGCGTAGTTTCTGAAGAGAAGTCTGATATAATTCTTTCTTTTGTCTCCTGTGGGTAAGGTGTTTTAAATTTTTTATGTGTTTTTGTTTGTTCTGGTTTTTGGAGTCTTTTTGTCGTTTTGTTTTTGGGTTTGGATTTTTTTCCCCCTGGTATTTGCGTTTGCACGCTCTGCAAGTGCTGGACCACTGACTGTGCCACACCCCCAGTCCATTTTTTTCTTTTTGAGACAGAGTCTCGCTAAATGATACATACTGCCTCTGGTCTTGAACTTGCGATCCTCCTGCCTCTGCCTCCTGAGTCCCTGGGATTACAGGTGTGCGCTCCTGCGCTTGGCTGATGTTTTGATATTTTTCGTGTTTAGTGTTCCTCAAGCTTTCCAGATTTCTGGTTTGGTGTCTCCTGCAAATTTTGGACCCCCGACTTGCCTGTCAGTTTGCCATACTGTGGGGGCTTGCCTGTTTCTGTGATGCTGAAAGCTATGGTTAGAGGTGCTCACTTGTCTATACCAAGAGATTAAGAAAACAAGTATCTGGCCAAATGACTTTAAGAGATCCATATCTGTGCCTGTTCCCAAGAAAGGCGATGCAGCCAAATGTGGAAATTATCAAACAATATCATCAATATCTCACACAAGTAAAATTTTGCTAAAGATCCTTCAAAAGTGACACCAGCGGTATCCTGACAGGGAACTGCCAGAAAATCAAGCCAGATTCAGAAGAGCGCATGGAGCCAGGGACATCCTTGGCTGATAACAAATGAATATTAGCCCAAAGCAGAGAATACCTAAAAGATGCCTATCTGTGTTGTATTGACTATGCAAAGGGATTTGACTGTGTGGATCAAAACAAATTATGGATAACACTACAAAGAATGGGAATACCAGAGCACTCAGTTGTACTCATGAAGAATCTGTACATGGACAAGGAGGCAGTTGTTCAAGCAGAACAAGGAAACACTGGCTGGTTTAACGTCAGGAAAGGTGTGCCTCAGGCCTGTGTCCTTTTACTGTGCCTCTTCAGTCTCTATGCTGAGCAAATTATGCGAGAAGCTGGACTTTATGAAGAAGAATGTGGCATCAGGATTGGAGGAATACTCATTAATAACTTGTATTATGCAGGTGACACAACTCTTCTTGCTGAAAGTAAAGAGGATTTGAAACATTGACTAATGAAGATCAAAGAACACAGCCTTCAATAGCGATTGCACATTAACATCAAGAAAACAAAAATCTTTGCAACTGGATCAGTACGCAACTTTACAATAAATGGAGAAAAGACTGAGGTTGTCCAAGATTTTGCCTTGGTTCTATAATCAACACCCGTGGAAGCAGCGGTCAGGGTATCAAAAGATGCATTGCATTGGGAAAAGCTGTTGCAAAAGACCTCTTTAAAGTGTTGAAAAGTAAAGATGTCATGTTGAAGATGAACATGCGTCTGACTCATGCCACAGTATTTTCAGTGGCATCATATGGTTGTGAAAGCTGGGCATTGAATAAGGGAGACAGGAGAAGAATTTAGGCTTTTGAATTGTGGTGCTGGAGATGTCTATTGAGTATAATACCATGGATTGTCAAAAGAACCAACAGATCGGTCCTAGAAGAAGTACAACCAGAGTGCTCCTTGGAAACAAGGATGCCCAGATTGCCTCTTGCATATTTTGGACATGTTGTCAGGAGGGACCAATCCCTGGAGAAGGACATCATGTTTGGGGCATTGGCAGGTAAACAAAAAAAAAGGAAAGCCCTCCACTAGATGGGTTGACACATTGTCTACAGCAGTGGGCTTAAGCATAAAACATAATAGCCTGTGGCATGGTGCCTGTTAATGCTTTGTTCTGTTGTATATACGGTTGCTGAGTTGGACCTGACTTGACGGCACTTAACAAGAACAAATTTTGGAAGATTTCCCACCATTATTACTTAAAATACTTCCACTTCTCTTATCTTGTATTCCTGTAAGACATCTGTTATACATTTTATAGTTGTCCCAGATTTCCTGAATACTATATTTCAATTTTTTCATTCATTTTTCCCTTGACATTTAGGATGGAAAAGTTGGTGTTGATAACTTCAAGCTCACTGGTTCTTTCCTTGGGTGTATCCAGTCCACTGATGCCCCTTCAGAGGCATTCTTCATTTCTATTAGTGTTTTGATTTCTAGCATTTAGTTTTGATTCTTTTACAATTCTTAGTATATTAATCACTTATTTTAAATTCTCAGTTTGATCATTCAAAACCTTGCCATATCCAAGTCTAGTTTTGATGCTTGCTTTGGTTTGGGACTATATTTTTTCCCTTGACTTTTACATGCCTTTTCATTTTTTGTTGAACTCTATTGCATGCCTTGGGGTTTAGCTCACTTGGTAGGGTGCTGCTCCGCACTTTCTGAGGACCTGAGTTTGATCCCCAGCACCCCAAAAATGGGAAAAGGATATGGCAGCCCACTCCTGAAGCAATCCCCACACGATCAGCCATTGAAAACTCTATGAGGGTTGCTATGAGTCAGACCTGGCTTAATGTACCAAACAACAATAACAATACATATGGCCTATTTATTAGCAACAGACACTCAGAAACGTTTCTAATGTGAGGTCTTTTAGGTGTTAGTCTGTGTTTAATGTTTGCCTGATTTGTATTGGTTGTAGATATGGGAATTTTCGTTTTCCTTCAGTTTCCTTGTTTTGGGTTTCCCTAGAAGCCCCTTAGGCTAGGAACCCTTAGAAACCCCTTATAGCACTAAATGTAATACAGAGTTTCAGAGCTTGGGCTATTGGGGCCTCGTTGATAGGGTGATAGGGTACTGGGGAAGGGAAGTGTTTCATAGTCTGTGCTGGAATCTGAGCATTTTTGTTTCATTTTTTCGTGGTGGTTTAGAGGACTGGAGTCTGTGGGCTGTGAACTTCAGAAGAGCCCCCCCCACACACACCTGCCTTTGTCCAGAAGGTTGGAGGAACCTGGCTGACTTGTGCAGTTTCTCCTTCTGCAGGTCCAATGAGGCTCCGGTAGTTTCCTTTGAAGGCAGGAGTTTGTTAGAGAGCAGAGCACTGGAGCTTATTTCACAATGGGGACTTCTCACTTCCCCGAGGGGAAACTGAAGGAGAGTTTGTGCAATAAGAATCTGGCAGAACTGCTGGGGGAAGGCGTAGAGGCTTTCCAGAGACCAGACCTGCAGAGCTGTAGGGCCCCAGGCTGGTTCAGTACGGAAAGCTGCTTCCCTTTAGTGCAGGGCGGCCCTGGATTCCATTTGCCCAGTCTGTTTGCTCGGAGTCGTGTTGTCCCCCATCTCAGTTCTCTGGTACACCTAGAAGTAGGTGATCTTCAGGGGTCAGCTTTCCAATTGTCGTTGAAATTCCGGTGATGACTTCCAGACTCTTTATATGTTGGAGCTGAACTAAGCCAGAAGTCCTCTTGTTTATCATTTACATGAACGTTTTATTGAGATAATTCATACGCCATAAAAATTCACCCTTTAAAAGAGCAGAGTTTGGTGTTTTTTGCTGTATTCACGGTTATGTAATCCTTATCACTGTTTAATTTGAGGACGTTTTCATCACTTGAAACCCTGTGCTGATAAGTGGTCACTCCCCCCAGTCCTGTTCGCCCAGGAAGCCTGCCAGCTGTTTTGGTCTATGGACTTGGGTGTTCTGGACATGTGACCTTTGTTTCTGATTTATCATAGCATAAAAGGGCTGTTCATGCCATAGCCCATGTCAGTACTCAGGCCCTTTTTATTGCTAAATAATATTCACATTTTGTGTATTGATCAATAGGTGGAAATGCTTTTGGGGCTGTTATGAATAACGCTGTTATGAACATTGGAGTAGCATTTTTGCTTTAAGATACGTTTTCATTTCTCCTGGATAGATACCCAGAAGTGTAATTGCTGGGTCATATGGACCCTTGATGGTTAGCATTTTGAGGAACTGTCATAGTGTCTTCCATAGTGGCTGCACCATCTCACTTCCCACAGGGATGGGTGTGCAGCGGAACCTCGTGGTGTTTGGTCTGCCTTTCCGAGTACTGTCGGCGAGCTTCGTACAGTGTGCTTATTGGACATTTCTTTGGAGGCGTGTCTGTTCACATCCTTGCCCTTCCCCTGCTTCATCCCCGCTTTTCTGGTGCTGGAGATGGAACCCAGGGCCTTGCACGTGGTAGGCAGGTGCTCTACCACTCAGGTGCTCTACTCACTCAGTCCCCCTCATTTTTAGGGTGGGGTGTGTGTGTGTTGTGTGTTTTAATTGTTGAGTTTTATTTATTCTGGAAAGAGGTCTTTTATTAGATATAGTTTATATATTTTTTTTCCCACTTTGTGGATTATCTTTTAATTTGCTTGACAGTATCCTTCAAAGCAGAAAGGTTTTTAATTTTTATAAAGTCTAGTTTTTCTTTTGTTGTTTCTACCGTGTGTGTGTGTGTGTGTGTGTGTGTGTGTGTGTGTGTGTGTGTGTGGCAGTATTGGCATGTCGCACCTAGGGCCTTGCACATACTTTGTAAGTGCTCTACTGTTGAGCTATGTACCCTGAGCCCCCTTTTAAATTTTATACCTTGAGACAGGGTCTTGCTATGTTACACCTGCTGCCTCTGGCCTGGAACCTGTGATCCTCCTGCTCTCTGCCTTCTGAGTTGCTGGGATTTCAGGTATGCCCCCCGCCACATACCCGGCTACTGTTTCTGCTTTTGCTTTTGATGTTAGATCTAAGAGATCCTTGCAAAAGCTAGAGTCCCAAAGACTTAGTTCAGCACTGTTTGTCTAAGTTTTGTTGTTTTAGCCAGGCGCAGTGGTGCATGCCTGTAATCCCAGCAGCTCCGGAGGCGGAGGCAGGAGGATCGCAAGTTCGAGACCAGAGGCAGTCTGCTTAGCGAGACCCTGTCTCAAAAACTGAAAAAATGGGCTGGGGGTGCAGCTGAGTGGTCCAGCACTTGTAGAGCATGCAAGCTTGAGGCCCTGGGTCAACCCCCAGTACTTTAAAAAAAAAAAAAAAAAAAGTTTTGTAGTTTTAACTCCTCAGTTCTCTACTTCACCTTGAGTGCATTTTTTAATATGATATGAGATGCATATCCATTTGCGCTGGTACCATTTGTTGAAAAATCAGTTTTTTTTTTTTTTTTCTATTGAACTGTCCTCTTTCCCTCATTCAAAATCAACTGACTGTAGATGGAAGGGCTAATTTATCGACTCTCCCTTCTGTTGCATTGCTATGTCTAAACCTAAGAATATTCTTTGCTGATTACAGTGGGTTTCTAGAGTGCTTTAAACTTGGGGCGCATGAGTCTTCCCACTTTGTTCTTCCTTTTCAAGATTATTTTAGCTTTTTGGGACCCTGTGCGTCTTCATGTGGATTTTTGGGTCAGTTTGTCAATTTCTGCAAAAAAGCAAGGGATTTTGGTTTTTTGAGACAGGGTCTTGCTGTGTAGCCCAGGCTGGCTTGGGACTCACTGTGTAGCCCAGGCTGGCCTCGAACTTGTGTTGTTCCTCCTGCCTCAGCCTTCTGAGTGCTGGGGTAATGGGAAGGTGCCGCCATTCTCAGCCTGGTTTGGGTATTTTCTTTGCTTGCTTGTTTTTGGTGTTTGTTGTTGTTTGTTTGACTGTTGAATCTCTAGATTAATTTGGTGAGTGTTACCATCTTCACATTCTGTCTTCAGATCCCTAAACACGGGAGTCTTTTTCTTAGGTATTTCTTTTATCAGTATTTTTAGCGTTTAGTGCTCATGTCTTACACTTCTGTTAAATTTGTTCTGAAATTTTCTTGTTGATTCTGTTGTCCATGAAATTTTCTTAATCCCATTTTCAAGTTATTTATTGCTGGTATGGAGAAATTCATGTGAGTTTTGCATACTGGTCTGGTTGAGCCTGCTTATTGCTTTAATGCTTTCTTCCTGGGATTCTTTAGGCTCTTCTCAGTACAAGATCGCATCCTCTGTGATGGAGGCTGTTTCCTTCTCCCTTTGTTTCCTTGTCTTGCCTTACTGCCCATAGTAGAAGACCCTCCAGTTCTAGGTTGAATAGAAACAGAGAGAGAGGACATCCTTTCATTGTTTCTTACTCTGAGGGGAAACCATTTAGTCTTTACTATTAAGTGTGATGGTAACTGTGGATTTTTTTTTTTTTTTTTTTTTTTTGGTAGCTGTTCCTTTTCAAGCTGAGGAAATTCCCTTCTATTTCTACTTTGTTGAATGTGTGTTTTTTTTTTCCCTTTTAATCATGAAAAGGGAGATTGTGTCCATTTGTTTTTCTTTTTCTTTCTTTTTCTTTTTCTTTTTCTTTTCTTTTTCTTTTGTGATGAGTGTCAGCCTCAGGGCCTGATGCATGCTAAGCAGGTACTCTGCCAGGGAAACTACATCCCCAGCCTTGTCAAATTCTTTATCTATGTTTAGAGGATGATAAGGGTTATGTTCATTTTTTCTTTTCCTGTGATGTATTACAGGGCTGGGGTTTAGCTCACTTGGTGGAGCACTGCTCTGTACTCTCTGAGACTCTAGGTTCGATCCCCAGCACTGCAAAAATGGGAGAAGGAAGTGGCAGCCCAGTCTCGGAACAATCGGCTGTTGATAACACTGTGAACAGCAGAGAAGCTCTTGACATAGTGTCGGGGAGTGTTTGCAACAGAAACCACATGGTGTGTCACCTCACATCGGAGGGTTTTTGGCTGCTTAAGCACTCTGTATTCCTGGGATAAATCTCATTTGGTAATGATATATAATTTTTGCTGAATTTCACTTGACAGTAATTTATTGAAGATTTCGCAACTATATTCATAAAGGACATTTATCTGTAATTTTCTTGATTTGGCAACAGGATGATACTGGCATGCCTTGTAGAATGAAAAAGTATTCTTCACTGATAGGATTTATAGTCAGTAGGAATGAAACCACTGATGGGTAGTTGCTGATAGTTAGCATTTATCTCTGCCATTTTGATATTTGTTGTTTATGTCTTATATCTTTGTTGCTCCGGTCTTCCTATTATCTTTCGTGTGACTAGATATTTTCTAGTATACCTTTTAAATTTTGGTATTGTTCTGTTCTGTTCTTTTCTTTTCTTTCCTTTTCTTTTCTTTTCTTTTCTTTTCTGCAGTATGGAGGGTTGAACCCAGGGCCTTGCGCTTGCATACTTTGTAAGTGCTGGACCACTGAGCTGCTGCCTCCAGCCCATTTTTTTTTAGTTTTTGAGACAGGGTCTTGCTAAATTATGCAGACTGCCTCTTGCCTCGAACTTGGGATCCTCCTGCCTCTTTGTTACAGTTTCTTTACTGTAGTTTTTCAGGATTTTTTTTTTTTAATGGTTTTCAGGGTTACTTGATATTTTAAAACAATAAATGGATTAATATCAATTCCAATAGTATGTTTCAAAACATCTCTATTTTCTTCCCCTCTTTGTGCTATTATTGTTATATTCCATTTTTACACATTTTAAGCCTACAGCTTTAATTTAAATCACATAGAAGAAAGAAATGATAAATAAAAATACATTTATCCTGTCTTCTGTGTTTACTTACATAGTTAACCTTTACAGGTGTTCTGTCTTTGTGTGGACATGAGTATATACTATAGAGTGTCCTTTTCTTTTAACCTCCCAGATCCCATTACTATTTCTGGCAGTGCAGGTTTGCGAACTACAAATTCAGTTTTTGCTATTTGAGAAGTTGTAGTTTCTTCCTTTTTAAAATGTAGTTTTGCTGGATATAGAATTCGTGGTTTACAAGTTTTTTTCTTTCAATACTTTGTGTCATCCCATAGCCATCTGGCTTCATGGTTAGTCTATAATTTTATCGGTTTAAACTAGTGCTAACTGCTTAAAACAATAACAACAATGTTGTGTGGACTTGTTGACATGAAGGAGTGGGACATGATGCTGGTAACAATCCCCTACCTGGCCCAAAAGCAAAAAGGTAAATAGGTTTTAAAAAGTTGCATCTTGCATTGCCAACGTGATAAATATACTAATTTAATCAAGACTGTAATATATTTAAGGTGCATTTTTAATTTATAAGGTACTTGCTAATACCAGAGACAGAAAAAAAAGGTAGTGGTTATAAAACAGAAATAAAAATAAAGAACACAGAAAAGGCTGAATGGAGAGAACAGATAGGACAAATAGCAAGATAGGAAGCTTAAACCCATAGTCCTGTTGGTCTGTGGTATATGATATTAGGCACAAATACTGCTTAACAGGGCTGGGATTTAGCTTAGTTGGTAGAGCACTGCACTGCAGTCTCTGAGGTCCCGAGTTCAATTCCCAGCACTGCAAAAATGGGAGAAGGGCCTGGCAATCCACTCCCAAGGCAATCCCAAAACGGTCAGCCATTGAAAACCCTATGAGGGTCGCTATGAGTCGGATACCGACTCGACGGCACCTAACAACAACTGCTTAACAGCAAATGGTAATGAATGTTTAATTTAAAATGATCTGTTATGATGCAGTGATCTGAAAGAAATTGTATGTCCGTTTCCCTTTCTAGGTACATAGTGTGACAGTAATAACTTCTTGCTTGTGTACTTAAGCAAATTTTGCCTCCTCCTTATATTTGAGTTTGAGCTTTTACTACAGAACACCTCAGACATCTACCTACCTATCTTCAGTTAACTGTGTGTTATGAGCCACATCTGTCCATAGCTGGTGTTTCTCTGCTAGAAAACCCTCCTTCTGTCACTCACAATAACCCTCAATCTGAAACCTTATGATACTAACTTCCCTAAGTATACTTCAGGCCATTTTCAAGGTAAAAATACATAAATAATTATAGTGGTGTATTCCCCAATAATGTACATGAGTAAACCTGTTACTGTTTTTATTGTTTCTGTCTTTTTAAGTCAATGACGAAACTTTTGCATGCTGTGCTCCTAGCTCTATTTTTTCTATAAACCTTCTGGCTTTTATTGTGTAATTTAGTATAGCATAGGTGCGTCTGATTCATGCCATGGTATTTTCAGTGGCATCATATGGTTGTGAAAGCTGGACATTGAACAAGAGAGGCAGAAAAAGAATTGATGCTTTTGAATTGTGGTGCTGGAGACGTCTATTGAATATACCATGGACTGCCAAAAGAACCAACAGATCTGTCCTAGAAGAAGTACAACCAGAGTGCTCCTTGGAAGCAAAAATGGCCAAACTGCGTCTTACATATTTCGGATATGTAGTCAGGAGAGAACAATCCCTGGAGAAGGACATCATGTTTGGAAGAGTGGCAGGTCAACGCAAAAGAGGAAAACCCTCCA
>VMDO01003289.1:0-96142 GCA_007922755.1 Pedetes capensis
GCATAATCTCTACTTGTAGAAGTAACTGAGTAGTAAAACCCTGCAGAGCCCAAACCTTTTCTCATAATTGTTTCTTGAAATTGACTTTATGTAAGGCTTTTTATTCTTTGGAATAGATGAGCATCTCATGACAGAAGCTAAAGCTTGTTTTTGTGAACTTAATGCATAGTCATGAAATTGCTCAGTAGGGCTTAGTTGTAACATCAGTACCATTTCCCTTTTAGAGATTTATGATGATGTAGCCATCCCAGAACAGTGTTAGGAAATTAATTTTTTAAGTTTACTAACAAATGTTATTTTCTTTTCAGAATGAAGACTTAGTTTGCTTCAAAGATATCAAACCAGCAGCACCTCATCATTATCTTGTGGTACCAAAAAAGCACATTGGAAATTGCAAAGATCTAAACAGAGATCAAATAGAATTAGGTAAGATAATGGCAGTATTCTTTATGGTTATAGCATCTTGAGTTGGTTTCAGTAATAGCAGTGATGATTAAAAAGAAAAAGTCTAGCCATGTACTATGAAAAAAGACTACTATGACTTTTTGAAACTTTCCACTATAGAAAATTTCCAATAAATACAAAAATAAATAGTATAATCTCCATGTATTTGCCACACTAACATCAATATTTATTAAGTTGTGGCCAATCTTTTTTCATATATTAACCTCCCACAATGGATTTGAAGCAAATTCTAGATATCATATTATTTAATCTTTAAACTCTCTAAGAGACGCTTCTTGATGATTTTTTAAAAATGATGGTTTTTCTTGACTCTGTAAATAAGATACCATGAAAAATTATAAACAACCTATGGCATAGCATATCATATATTGCCTAGTAGTGAGATCATGTTTATACCTGCCTATAGTGTCCTGTGCAGATGAGTTAGAACTAGAGTTTAATTATGAGATTCTAGTGATGAACTTTCAGTTTCTGGAAAGAAGATTCTAAATTTTGTTTCTTGCAGGATGATTTTACATTTTCCTGCTTATGCCTTCTGTGCCTTATCTAACTATCACCTCCTAAAACATTTCTAGGTTCACTTCAAATCTGCTGTGTAACCTTTGCCCCATAGTTCATTAGCATTTGGTGACTGGATTACTAGGTTTTCAACTGCTATTTCTGATACAAAGGTCCTTAGGCATCTGAAGTTCTGTGAGTAAATTTGAGAACACATGATTTATAATCAGATTTAACCTGATTCTAACTGTGTCTTATTATTAAAAGTTTCTATTTAATTCTTGTGATTATTTCTTAGAGATCATACGTTAGCTTTTTAGGAACCTTTCAGTTTATATTCAAGTAGATTTGTGGAGAATAGAGGCTGCTGTTAGAACTAGGTTTTATAACCATTGCATAGCAAATGTTACTAATTTTGGAGAGCTGGTGAGTATTTTGGAATTCGTTATATTGCTCCTTTTGCTTTGTATTTTCCAAATTAAAAGCTTAATTTTTTTTGCAACTAATTTTTATATAATCTATGAAGTTGTGGAAATCATAATCATATGGAAGAACTCAATACCATTATCAAGCCCAGTGACTATTACTGACATTTATAGAATTCCACTTAACTGCAGAGTACATATTTTTTAAGAGGACGTGTTCACTAAGGTAGATCATATTCTGAGCAATAAAATAAGGCTTGCTATGTTTCAAATTCTTGAAGTCTTATAAAATATTTATCTGAAGACAATGAAATTAAATTAGAAAAATAACAAAATCTAGAATAGCACTATTTTTAAAGACCTATTAATTAGTAGTTCCTAAATTAATGGGTCAAAAAGAAAATATTTTTAAAATTAAACAGCACACTTCTAACTACTTCCTAAATATGTCAAAGAACAAAATATTTTGAGAGAATTGGTAACAAAAATACAGCATATTAAAATTTATGGAATGCAGCTAAAGCAGTACCTAGAAACTTATAGCTGTAAATGCTCACGTTAGAAAAGGAGGTTTGTAGCTTGGCATGGCAGCACATGCCTGTAATCTCAGCACTTGGGAGGCTGAGGTGGGTGGGTAGCTAGTTTGAGGCCAGCCTGGGCTACATAGTTCCAAGCTTTGGCCACATAGTGAGACCCTGCCTCCAATAAACACACACACACACGGAAGTTTATTTTTTATTTTTCACTAATTGGGGGTTGAATCCAGGGTCTTGCTCATGATAAGCAGGTGTTCTACCAATGAGCTACACCCCCAGGCCCTTTTTTATTTTTTATTTTGAGACAGGGACTTATTAAATTGCGTAGGGTGCCTCTGGCCTTGAACTTGCTATCCCTCTGCCTCAGCCTCCCAGGTTCCTCGGATTTCAGATTTGCTCCATAGCACTTGGCAAATGTTTTTGTAATTTTTGTTTGTTTGCTTTAAAGGCTTTTTTTTTTTTTCCTTTTTGGTGCTCTGGATTGAACCTGGGGCCTGTGGCAGGCTATACAAGTGCTCTACACCTGAGCCATAGCACTTGACTGAAAAGCAGGTTTATAACCAATTACTTCAGTTTCCACTTTAAGATGCTAGGAAAAGGCAAGCAAATCTAGCCAAAAGGAAATAAGAGTATGTGTCAATGAGATAGAGAAGAGACAACAAATTTAACTCCATGTATTTTAAATCTAGTTTTAAGTGAATAGTTTATTATGGCTATATCTTCTCAATGTATTGATATTTTTAAAATCATTATAAAATATCCTTCTTGTGGAAACACTCCTTGAATCTATTTTGTATGATATTAACTTAGCTACTCCAACTTTCTTATTTATTGTTTGTATTAGGTATTTACTAATATTCTTTTAGTTTCAACCAAACAGATTTTTATATTTAAAGACTTAGAGATAGAAATATGGTTGGGTTTTCCTTTTTTTGTAATGTAGTATGAAAATCTCTTCAATGGAGTGTTTAGTCCATTAACATTTACTGTAACATTTTATATAGTTGGGTTTAAATCCACCATCTTACCATTTATCCCATTTCTTTTATGTTCCTCTACTTTCTTGTTTCTTTTTTTCCCCTAGTACTTGGGTGTTGAACCCAGGGCTTTATGCATACTGATCAAGTACTCTACTAGTAAGCCACAACCCCAGCCCCTTTTCTTAATTTTTTTATTTTGAGACAAGGTCTTGCTAAGTAACACTGGCTGCCTCTGGTCTCCAGCTCACTATTCTCCTGCCTTAGCCTCCTAAGTCACTAGGATTACAGGCATGTACTATAGTGTCTAGCTTTTCTTGGTTCTTACAGTTGATCAAATGTATATTTCAGTATTCCTCTTTAATTTATCTGTTGTCTTATTAGCTACTCTTTTTATTAATGATTGATCTAGAGAGATTGCAATACACATCTTTTAATTACCACAGTATACTTAAAGTTAATTCAGGGATTGTATCAATTCTTGAAAATATGAGAAACTGTCCATTGTTTTCATATATATTGCATCTAGATACTTTAAAATCCTGTAATAGTACTAAAATCTTTGTTTAAACAGTCATGTGCCTTTTAAGACATGAAAAGAAAAGGCATAGTCTTTTATATTTACCTACATAGGATTTTATTTTGTTTTGTTTTTGGGACAGGGTCTTGCTATGTAGCCTAGTCTGGCTTCAAACTCATAATCCTCCTGCCTGAGCCTTCAAAATGCTGGGATTACAGCAATTGCACCACATGGGATCTTAAAAGGGTATTTTATAAGAGAAAAGATACAGTCTGGTTTACATAATTTGGAAATTTTTTCTTTTTGGTGTCGTTGGGGGTTGTTCTTACTATATGGTTCTCCGGTCATGGAAGTCTAGTAGTCTCCCAGTGTAAGCCTGACATAGAGAAGTAAACATTTATAATTTAATAAGCCTCAGTATGACAACTTTCCTCAAGATTCTCTCACTTTGTCCCCTTTCAAACACATGATTATATTATGCATAGGTGACAACAAAATTATACTATTTATACAACATATTTTGAAATATGTATACAGTATGAAATAAGTAAATTGAGCTAATGTGTGCATTAATTCACTTATAATTTTTCATGATGAGAACACTTAAAATCTACTCTTAGTGATTTTCAACAATATAGTTAATTGTTAGTAATTATACTCACAATGTTATATAATAGATCTCTTGAACTTATTCCTGTTCTCTAACAGGAAATTTTGTATCCTTTGACTAACATCTTCCCAATCCTACTCCTGCCCCCTGGTAACCACCATTCTACCCTCTGCTTCTATGTGTTTAACTTTTTAGATTGCACATGCAAGTATTTTTGTTCCTGGCTTATTTCACTTAAGCATAATGTCCTCTGGGTTCATTCATATCACAAATGGCAAGATTTCTTTCTTTTGAAGTCTGAATAGCATTTTGTTGTGTATATGTATCACATTTTCTTTATCCATTCATCCATTGATCAACACTCAGGTTAATTCCATACCTTGGCTGTTGTGAATAATGCTACAAATGAACATGCTATCTTTCTTCTTAATTCGAACAATTCCTGCTTAGTTACTTAGTCTCCTTATAATTAGAATTAGACCTCAGTATATAGGATTATATATCCTAAATAGCCACTTGAAAATACCTCTCAACAGCTGCCTAGTCACCTTATATGTGTGATATTTTATGATAATGATATTTCACTGGAGCTCAATTTGAACTTCCATTTCAGTTGTTGAAAGCAGACCTCTCTGTAATTTAGAGATATTAATTGTGTCTTTAAATGTATACCTAGTTGATATGACTTTTGACTAAACCTCTAAAATTGAGATTAATACAATTTTGTGAATTTAATGCCATAGCTATAACTTCTCCTGTTTTATAGTTGAAAACATGGTAACTGCTGGAAAAATTGTTCTCCAAAGGAATAATTTCACTGACCTTACAGATGTGAGGTATGTACATTCAGATAGAAACCAATATTATACATTATTGATTGTTTCAAAATGTTATTTTTCATGGAAAAGGGAACCAGAAGTGGCAGAATTTGTGGTTTAAATACAGTTTTCCTGTAAGTGAGAATATAGTTCATTGATAGTATACATTTAATAAAACTTTTTCCTTTCATGACTCAACATCTTCCAAAAATCTCCACTTATAGTTTGGACAGACAAGTATATATTAGCAATGGCTTGTAAAAGTTATCAGTGTTCTTTTTTTGTTCTATATTTACATGCCTGTAAAATTGTGTGTTAAGTGAATTTTCTTAGACAAACTTTTGTCTGATTTTAAAACTCATTATTAGACTTGTAGTATGAATTAACTTGAACTCATTGCCTGCTCAACTGAACTCTAGTCTTGCCAAAGTTTGAGGAAAAGTATATAAAATTCAATTAATTGTTTTAATTAATCTAAATGTTTTTCTGCCTTTGCCTGTGTGATGCAGGTAGTACAAAGGCAAATATAGTGATTACTCCTAATAGTCTTGAACCAAAGTTCAAAACAGACCTTAGTTTAATGCTATCCATGCCATTTGTGTACTGTACTTGTACAAGGTATGTGACTTTAGACAAGTCATTTAACCTCTCCAGAATACTACCTCTTTACCTATTTGGAGGCTGAAAAAAAATTATGTGTGTGAAAATCCTCTTAAAGCTGTTAAAGATTGTCTAGATTTGATAGTGACAAGAAACATGGGCGTACTCTTAAATTTTCTAAAATTTCTTTGAACTTTTTAAAATTTTAATTTTCCTTTTTTTTTTTTTTTTTTTTCCCAAGACAGGTCTTGCTATGTAGCAATGAAAGTTTGGGCAACATAGCAGTACTTTTCTCCCAATGTTCATTCTCTAATAAACACTCCCATGTTCCATTCCTGATTATGGGAGTGTTTATTAGAGAATGAACATTGTGAGAAAAGTCAAAAGCACTGAGTTTCACTCCTAGTTCTACCACTTTTTAACTTTGTCACTTAGGGAAATCTCTTAAATTTTCTAAAATTTCTTTGAAATTATTTTTAATTTTAATTTTTCTTTCTTTCTCTTTTCTTTTCTTTTCTTTTCTTTTCTTTTCTTTTCTTTTCTTTTCTTTTCTTTTTTTGAGACAGGTCTTGCTATGTTGCCCAAGCTGGCTTCAAACTCCTGGGCTCAAGCAGTTGTCTTGCCTCAGCCCCCCAAGTAGTTGAGACTACTATACTAGCTCTCAAACTTTATTTTTGCTTCCTTGCCTTTAAAATGAAAAGTTTGGGTGAACTATTGAGTTTCTTCTAGCATCTAGATTAATTCCACTTCATATGATTCTTGCTTCACAGAGGGAAAATGTAGTCTTTTCTACTAGGTAATGATAGAAGCTTTTTGATATGTACATCATAACTGACTCCACATTCTTAGTCCCAGGAGACCGCTGCTACCCTTTAGCTCTTCTATGCCTTCTTCCTATTCTCACTCATTTCTGGTTTGAACAGGCAAATATTTTTAGGTTTTAATGATTATTGTAGGTGTTCCTTGGTCAACTCAGAATAAGTGGGCTTGTGTAATTATTTGTGAACTGATTTTTAAGAGATTAATCACAGTTTAAAACCTCTTTTTCTATTTAAAGGAATTCTCTTGTAAATGTTTTATAAAGCAAACAATTATGAATAATTATCTTTTTTATCTTAAACAAGAAATTTAAGTTAATTACCATCTTTTTGTCTTAAACAAGAAATTTAAGTGATGATAAATTTTTTTTAATGATGATATGATTGCTCTCATTACTGAAATATTGGTTGAAAAGGAAATGCCTAAGTACTTTATTAAAGGTGAAAGCATGCCATCTACTGGCTATGTCTTGGAATAAAGGAACACTGCTTCTTGAGTGTCCAGCAAATATTTGTAAAGATTCATTGTAGGAGCATATCTCAGCAGAATTAGTGCTTAGTATAAGGACTGAAGTAATTAGAAATAATGCCATCTCAGAATCTATAAAGGCTCCTGAGGCTGTCTTTGATAAAGAGTTTAGACTACTGTGAACTTCAACATGAAAAGAGCGACCGTGTGGATACTCTGAAGTGTATAAAGAAAAATACTAAAAGTTCTTTGAGTGCTATCTGTCTACCATTGGTAACCTGTTTTGAATATCTTTAATATTTATGTGATTTAGCCTGAAAACTAGAACTTAGAGAACTGATTTTTCAGTTATCTCTTACCTTTCTGTTTTAGGATGGGTTTCCATATGCCACCATTTTGTTCCGTTTCTCACCTGCACCTTCATGTGATGGCACCAGTCAGCCAGTTTGGCTTCTTATCAAAGTTGATTTATAGAACAAATTCTTATTGGTTTATCACAGTAAGTGTTACTGTCATACCTGCAACATACAAACATTTAACATATTTATCCTTTTTCTTGTAGATTTTTCTTTTCTTGGCAACGCTAGGCACTTAAAGCCTTCATAGACTTGACCACCTATTTTAACAAAATGCTTGCACATATCCAAAATTATGTGTGTGTGTGTGTGTGTGTGTGTGTGTGTGTGTATAATTTAAAAATTATTAGTAGTAATATTTTTGTGTGTTTGTATATATGGTGCTGGCGATTGAACCCCGCCTCCCGAGCCGCTGGGATTATAGGCCTGCGCCACTGCGCCCAGCCAAATTACGTTTTTTAAGGCTCAGATTCTTTTTGTGGTTCTGGGGGTCAAACTCAAGGCCTGGTGTATACTAGGCAAGTGCTTCTCTGCTGAGCTATACCCTCAGTCCAGGTTCAAGTTACTTTTTACCTGCACATATATAACGACCTACCCTTAGTATTGATAAAGGAGATGATGAGATATTCTTGTTTAAGGCACTTAAAACAGTACCTTGCAGGGCTGCTTCTCTCATTGTAATCATCGGTATCTTTATAGAAATTGAGTTTTCATAATTTTGATGGTCAGTTTAAATGCCTCCAAAAAGGGTTTCAGTAGTAGTAACAGCTACGTGATCTGAGGTTGAAGCTTGCAGCCTGATATACTTTGTTGAGGCAAAAGTAGAATAAAATTCAGTTGTTTGTAGTCCTGTGGTCTGACAGTTACTTTAGTTATGAAATGATTCTGGTCCTTCTAGGGGTACTTGACCAGTAATTTACCAGGCTCTGATTTTGTGTCTGATAAGGTGACTGATAGTTGCTGTATCTGAATAACCACCAAATAGTATTTATGTGTCATTAGTGTCATAGCACGGAAGAAATTAAAAAGCATCAAGTTAGGCTGGGAATGTGGTTCAATAGTAGAACACTGCCTAGCATGTGAAGGCCTGGGGTTCTATCTCCTGAAAAAGAAAAGCATAAATTTTTTCAACATTTTATATTTCAGTTTGTTGTCCAGATGATTTTACTGCATTAACAAATATATATTTAAGATCTGTGAGTGTGTATATTTGAAATAAAGCCAGACATTCTGCAGGATAACAAGTGTGGGTGGTGGAGCTAGGTGTGGTGTGCCTATAATCCTAGCACTCTGAAGGTTGAGACAGGAGGATCAACACGAAACTGAAACCAGACTGGGGTACATAGTGAGACTCTGTCTCAAGAAGCAAACAAACAAACAATCAGTGGGATTGTAAACAGGGATTTTTTTTTTTCCTATCTGTATTTCTAATTTTCTATCCAATCTTGGTTTTGTGATAAAATTTTAATTAAAACACATTTTTGGAGGCCTGGATTTTAACTCAGTGGTAGAGTATATTTTTAGTTGGAAAACATAAATAAGTAAACAAAATTATAAAAATCTATTAATGGTTCTTCCTGGGAATCTGAACTCTTCTTAAATCCGAGACTTTGTAAATAGTGTATATTATGAGACTGAAAAAAATTAAGATAAATGTATTGAGATTTATCCCCAAATCTCTTATATAGTGTTCCATATTATAAAGTATGATTGAGAAAGGCTTTCTGAAATGATGCCACTCAGAGACTTTAATTTACTTTTTAAAAAATAGATTTCATGTTTTAGAGTAAGTTTAGATTCTCAGCAAAATTGTATGCAAAGTACAGAGTTCCCGTGTACCTACTGCCTGCACATAGGTACACTCTTCCCCATTATTACCTCCTCACCACAGTGGTTGTTGTTAAGTACTGTTGAGTTGGTATCCAACTCATAGCAACCCTACATACAACAGGCAAAACACTATTATTAGTGTTTCTCTGCTATTCATAGGAATTTCAAGGGCAGATTGATTTTTTTTGAGAGAGAGAGTGGTTTGCTGGGTCTCTCTCCCAAACCTAGAGCACCTGGTGCTCCTAGGCAGTCCCCCATCCAAGTACTAACCAGGTCCTATCCTGCTTAGCTTCCGAGATCTGACAGGATCAGATGCCACAGTGCTGTGGCTGCAGGCTTTTATAGTGCTATGTTTATTATAATCAATGAAGCAACATTGACACATTATCATTCCAAACCCATAGTTCAAGATTCACTCTTGGTGTTGTACACTTTGTGGATTTTGCCAAATGTATAATGACATATATCCACCATTGTATTATCATATGGAATAGTTTCACTGCCTGGAAAATCTTCTGTGCTCTACTTGTTCATCCCATTGTCCTTCCAGGCACTGGCAACTGCTGATCTTTTTAATGTTGCCAAACTTTTGCCTTTTCAAAATATCTTATAGTTGGAATCATACAGTATATAAGCTTTTCAGATTGGCTTCTTTCACTTAGTAATAAATGTTTCCTTCATATCTCATTTATTTTTTAAACTTTAATATTATACTTACTTTCTTTTTATTATTGAAACTTTTAAATATATAATGTAAAAATATAAAATATATTGTAAAAATATAATGTAGCTATAATCTGCTTATTTGTATGATGTAGAGTATCTGTACTGTAGTTTATAAACTGGGCTGGGATTTAGCTCAGTTGGTAGAGCGCTGCGCTGCAGTCTCTGAGGTCCGAGTTCAATTCCCAGCACCGCAAAAATGGGAGAAGGGCCTGACAATCCACTCCCAAGGCAATCCTGAAACAGTCTGCCATTGAAAACCCTATGAGGGTCACTATGAGTCGGATACTGACTCGAGGGCACCTAACAACAACAACAAATTTATAAACTATTAGATTTTATTTTTGTAAGATATTTTTAGTAACAGAGTAGGTAGTACTCTGCTCTTCTGATGTGGCTTATGATAGGATGCCAACAGAATTATTTGATAGAGGCAATAATGTCTAGAATAAAAACATGTTTGTGTTTTTTTTTTTTTTAAATTACAGGCTGATCATTTGATTGAAAAACTAAAAACATGAATATGTCAACAGTGGAAGATTTTCCTAATCTTGGCTCAGTATGGCCTAATATTTTGGACCCTTTGAAGTCTAGTTGCAATTTTAAGGTTTGTTGGGTGTTGTAAGAGACTGTCACTGAGTAGACTTAAATCTTTTGTGAATGTCTCTTTTCTGAGATATATGATATAATTATATGAATCCCTTGTCACTGACTTGTTTTAGTGGTTGTCTAAGGATTTTATGCAGAAGATACTAAAAATAAAATTCCATTTAAAACAAATTCTGTTAATCAAGATATGTTCTATATTTTTTTAAAGTTCAAATAATTTCATTTCTCAATAGTCTTCATAGTGATTTATTTATGATGAATAAACTTACAGAAATTACTCTATTGGAACCTTTAGTACTGCGAAGGAGAAAAAAATTAGCTAGTTCTTCATAGTTCTATAATTTTATACATAAATTTTCAAAATAAAGAATACCATTTGTTGTTAGGTGCCATCAAGTCGGGTCTTGCTCATAGTGACCCTATGTGCAACAGATGAAACATTACCTGACACTGTGCCATGTCTGGCATTATGTCAGTTCCTCTCTTCTGTTCACAGGGTTTTCGATGGCTGATTGTTTTGAGAGTTGGCTACCAGGTCCTTATCCTAACCCTATAGCACCTGGTGTTCCCAGGCAGTCTCCCATCCAAGTACTAACCTGGCCCGACCCTGCTTAGCTTCCAAGATCAGATAGGATCTCATGCCATGGTGGTATGGTTGAAGGAGACAAAGAATACTGTACTAACCATAATCTCTGATCTTGCCAATGGAAATAATTATATATGTGTTACTTTTTACTGAAATTTCAGATGTTGGTTTCCTTTTTTTTTTTTTCCTTTTTCTTTTTCTTTCTTTTTTTCCTTTTTTCTTTTGTGAGACAGGGTCTTACTATGCAGCTTAGGCTGGCCTAGAACTCCCTATGTAGCCCAGCTGGCCTTGAACTTGTGATCCTCCTGCCCAGTGCTGGGATTTCAAGTGTGTATGATGATGCCAACTGTTTTTTGCTTCTTAAAGCATCTTTTTAGAATTGGTCCTGAAAGTTTATTCATATATATATATATATATATATATATATATATATATATTAGTTCCCCCTTAACCACAGAGGATATGTTCCAGTATCTTCGGTGGGTACCTAAAACCCAGGATAGTACCAAACCCCTATATATACTGTATTTTTTTCCTATACATACATACTTGTGATAAAGTGTAATTTATAAGTAAGGCACAGTAAGAGAATAAAATCAATAACAATAAAATATAACAATTATAACAAAATATTTTATTATATTGCCACAATCACTCTTGTGCTTTGGGGTCATTATTAAGTAAAGTAAAGGCTGAATACAAGTACTGTGATACTAAATCAATATGATAACTGAGATAGTTACTATAGGTGGGTAGTATACACAGATGATTCATATCACAGGTGGGAGGGTGTGGGATGGTATGAGATTTCAGCATGCTAATCAGAATGGCAGGCAATTTAAAATGTGTGAATTGCTTATTAGTGGAATTTTATTTAATATTTTCAGCTGAAACAGATAACCAAAACCTTGGAAAGTTAAATCAAAGAAAGTGAAACCTTGGATGGGGGGATTACTATAATGTAATCTCTAATGGGAATTTACAGTAATAAGAAATTTGGCTTTCTAACAGGATTCACTAATGAAATTTTACCTGTAAGAACATAAAGGAGGAAGAAACATAAAGTGGTCCTGTTAATCTATTAATGTGTTCAAACTGGCAGAAACTATTGCCTGTGGCATGTTTTTTTTTTTTTTTTTTTTTTTTTTTCTCCTTACTGGGGGTTGAACCCAGGGCTTTGCACTTGCATGCTTTACAAGTGCTGGACCACTGAGCTGCACCCCCAGCCCATTTTTTTACTTTTTATTTTTTAGACAAGTGGCATGTTTTTTCTACCAAAGGGAAATTAGAATAAAAAGTGATTGGACCTGACTTTTATTATGAAAAAGGCCTGATTTAAGGTAGAAAGACGTAGGTAAGAAAACTTAATGACACAATGCTAATTACTGGTGTATCATTTCATGAAGCATGTTTCATTAGAAATTGTCTTTTGGTGCTAATCTACAGTCACAATAGTGAAGGTGGATCAAGAATAGGTGTTGAAAAGTAATCCTACATTGTGCCAGTGTATAAGAGTGCAATGTACATGAACAGAAATGAACATAAAAGATTAATACATTGTTGGAAATAGGCTGAGATTACTGGTTTTCATTCCTTCTTTTGGCATGATATGAAACAGTTTCAAGGATTGAAATACTTATTACAATGCTTAGTTATGACATCTGGAATCAATAGTTCAGTTTGTTCATTAATTTATTCATTTAGCAAACATTTGTTGAGCATTTAACATGTACCAGACACTGCAAGGATCAGGAAAAAATGAGAGAGGATAGCTTGGCTTCATTGCAAGTACTACATGGGTAAGAGAAAATAGGTGCATTAAGTGCTGTAATACTCAGAGAAGCAACTGTGGAGGGGAGACCTTTTCTGAGAGTAGTTGGCAGTAGAACTGAATATTCAAGACTCAGTGTTAGGCAAGTAAATACTGGCAGTTTATGCTGAGACCCTCACATGTAGTTTCCTTGTGTTCTTCCACTGTTACTGACTTTACAATCGACATGAATGTCCACATTTCAGTTTATCCACTGGAGGTGAAGAGAGGGATTTGCAAGTAGGGATTACGGGCTCTCAAAATTAGATTTAAAGAGTTTTGTTTTATTTTTGTTTTTTAGCACTGTTTTGTGAAATAGCTCACAGAGCACTTACATAAATTAAGTTACAAGTTTCTGGAAATCAGATAAAATACAACCAGCTTCATGGAAACAATTATCAACATGTGCAACCATTGAATCTTTTACTGTGTGAACTTGTAATGATATAATTGACATAATGACAGTAACATGAAAGGGATTTAAGGAGTTCTAAAATGCCTTATGGAACTCTAAAAATGTGATTAGCCAATTGATTCAATTTATATAGGTATGTACCCTCTCATATAAACTTTTCTCTTTTTTGGAAAACACTTGGAAATACATTTTTTAGTGGAGGCTCTCTTTACTTACAAAGATTAATAATCAAATTTCTACAATTAAAATTCAGTTAGCCTTTTTGGTAGTCTGTGTTTACTACCCATAACATTTATTCAGAGCAAAGCTAATTCATAACCTATCTTAAAAATGTTTAAAATAGTAATGAGAACATTATTTATGCATGATGTGTTACTATTTGTATAATTGTGGGATTGTAAAATTATTATAATGAACTGTTTTAAACTGTGCTTACTTAGCTAGAAGAAAACAAAATAAAAATGGAAAAATACTTTGTAAAGTTTTGCTTCTCTAGACTCTTTTAATAGTAGTAAAAACACAGATTCAAATGAAAGGTGTTTGATAAATTCACTGATCACAGTGCATAAGAGGTTCACTGTCAGAGATGTAGACACACTTCTTCCTTCATACAAAGAATCCGAAGTCAAAACCAGTGTATATTTTTGTAACACTTAGATACATCTAGATTTTGATGTCAAAATGTCATCCACAAAATTTGATGCCCCCAACTTTCATTAATATTTCAGTATGTGCCAAGTATGAGTACTAAAAGTCACTAAAATGAAGCTGATACCTGTTGATTCTTTTGCTTACTTTAGAAATATAAATAGAGCCGGGCGCCGTGAACCATGCCTGTAATCCCAGAGGCTTGGGAGGCGGGGGTGGGAGGGTCACAAGTTCGAGACTAGAGGCAGTCTGTGTAATTTAGCAAGACCCTGTTTCAAAAAGTAAAAAAAAAACTGGGCTGGGGGCGCAGCTCAGTGGACCAGTGCTTGGAAAGCATGCAGGGGAGAGGCCCTGGATTCAACCCCCAGTAGCGCCAAAAAAAAGAAAGAAAAAAGAAAGAAAAAGAAAAGAAAAGAAATATAAATAGAGAAAACAAATCTCTAATTCACCTTAAAATAATTGAATGAAAATGACTAAGTCCATGTCTGATTAGGAAAATCAGACCCTCATTGTATGATTAGTTATTTAAAACTTCATAAGTAGAGATGGATCAATGGCTAGTAATCATGCATTAATTAAACCAATCCCTAAGCCAAATACCATTCAAGTAAGTATGGCATTAAAATGTACTCCAGGCTTAAAGTGTTCCCCCTCCCCAACCCATTCTGTATTTTCCCTATCTCTGTGAACTCTGCAACTCCCATCTTTCAGTTGCTCATGCCAAAAGTCATGGAGTCATCCTTGATTCTTGTTTCTCACACTTCACATCTAAACTATTAGCAAATCTACCCCCAGAGTATATTCAGAATTTCACGTCTCACCATTTAACTGCTGTCCTCTTGGCCAAGTTATTTTTTGTCTAGATAATAGCAGTTGCTTCCTCTTGATCTCTGACTTTTATCTTTGTCCACTCTACAGTCTGTTGCCAACATATTTACACCAATAGACAGAACATGTATGCCTGAGTGTTTTCTTAGGCCCACCAGCTACTATACACTTTGGCCTGAGATACATATGAGTTTTGGCACTTCACAGGTTGTGAACCAAAAATCAGTTCATTCCTCCCAATGCCCAGTGTCTCTGCCTTTTCAAACACACCTCCTCTTTTGCCTTGAATATTGCTAGAATCTCATGCTTGGGCCCCATGCCTCCAGTTGGTCTCCTAACACATTCTCCATCAGAGTTCCTAAATTACTGGATACATTACTAAATAGGGACCAGTGGGTACAGCTCAGTTATAGCATGCTTGCCTAACATGCATGAGGCCCTGGGTTCAACCTCCAGCAATGCAAAAAAATAAATTGATCATGCAGTTTTCTTGCTTATGAAAACCTTTTTATCATAGAGATAATTCATCAGTCTTTGTGGCTTTATTTCCTACACTTGTACCCAATGTATCATCCATTTTTACTGCTACCACAAACTGACCACATCTTTGAAAATCTATTCACTCTTAAACTTACATCTTACCTCCTCTGTGAAGTCTTCTCTGATTCTCTCATCCCCAACTGCAACAATAGTGTATTTTCAGCTTCAGTCAGCAGTTTTATCTTCCTATAATAGACCTTATATGCACTCTAACCTTATATAGCAATCAAGATATAATGGGACATTTCTTGACACTAGGTCTTGAGATTGTTTTTTTTTGAGTGAGGAATTTATTATTTATCTTTTTTATCTCCATTCCCTTAACCTAGTGACTAATTCATGTGACTTGTCAGTAAGTGTACTGCTATCTGAGTGCCTTAAATTGTTACCATACCAAACCAAAGTTAAGAGTGAAGGCCTTACTTTCAGGCACCTTTCAATCCAAAAACCAAGAGTATTACCTAGATGTCAGCGGATCTTCCTAGCCTGATATCCATGGTAGTATCCAGGGTCAATATAATTCAAGCTTGAAACATCTTTTGAGTTTCCAAAGAGTTTGTCCACACCAGATACTTAAAGCCTTCAATAACCAAACTTACAGGCAGGACTTTAAACCCAAACCCTGAACCTGTATTGGTTCAAGCATTTAAAAAATTTCTTTCTGAACCTGAACCCTCTAAATTTTAGTATATTGGACACATGCCAGAACTTTAATCCAATTTTTTTCAGGTTTGAAGCCCTGCTCATAGGGCTATGGGAATGTGTCATATAGTTCCTGCCACCTTGCTGACTTTTTAAACCCTCTACTCCCCTTGCTTTTGGAACAAATTTATTTTCTCATTAGATTTGTTTAACCTTCTCTGAAGCTTTAGTTCCAGCCAAAATTCTGAGCTCACAGGAAATCACCTAAATAAGTAGGCTTATTCTAGATATTTTACCAGCTAATGAGATTCTCTCAAGGTTAATTCTCAATCCAGCTTGTAAGAGGGATATTTTCTCCTTGATATATCTTCTTCCAAGAAAAATATTTATGGCATTTGAAAATTTATCACATAAATTCTTTCTCTAAATGTGGGTAAGAAGACAACAAAACATTATCTGTAGTGTTTGGATGTCCTGGGACTCAAAGCACATCCATCCATCCTTCTCTCCCAGGCAGTTATTCTTAAACCTTAGGATATTTCAGCACCACTTGGTGGACTTCTTTAAAACAAACTGCTAGACCACCACCTCCATAATTTCTGACTCAGCAAGTTTGAGGGTAGGGCAGGATTTTGTATTTCAAGATAGTTTGCAGGTGATACTGATGCTGCCTTCCTAGGACCACACTTTGAGAACACGTGCCCTAAGTGGTTCTTAAGTTTGGCTGCACATTAAAATCAACAGCTGGGGAGCTTACAAAAATCTTTATGTCTAGGCTACCCTCCAGACACATTAAATCTGAGTATCAGGTTATATTCTATGCCTCAATTTCTTTAAAAAAAAAAAAAAAAGTCAAGTAAAGCTAGATGTGGTGGTGTACACCTGTACCTGTAATCCAAGCATGTGGCAGGCTGAGGCAGGAGGATCATGAGTTCAAGGCTGGAGATAGCCTGTATAACTTAGCAAGACCCTGACTGAAAATAATAAAAATTGGGCTGGGAGTGCAGCCCAGAGGCAGAGCACTTGAAAAGTATGTTCGAGGCCCTGGGGTCAACCCGTAAGTACAAAAACCAAACCAAACCAAACCAAAACTCTTCAGGTAATAACAAAGTGCACCCATTTTTGAGAACCCATGCCCTGCCTACAGGTTTAACTAAAATTGCTTTGGGTCCTGTTATAGTGGAGACTTCAGGTCCCTTTTATGGCACCTGAAATGATCAATACTATTATATAGCAAAAGTAAAGTCTTCCATGAAGAGTCACTGAAATGAACTGACAATAGGCATATTAATGGGAGAAAAAGTCATACAAAGTTGGTTTAATCATAGTTTTAGACATAAGACATAAGACATAAGAGCCTTCAGAATGAAGTCTTGACCCATGGTGAATGACTCCTTTTTTATGCTTAGGTAGTATGAAGTATGGACAGCCATGTAGAAATACGAAGAGAAATTATAGTGTATATGGCTTGCTATATGGGAAGGAAGTGGAACAGGAGACATGAGGACTGGAGGTAAGAGAGAAACTTTGTATTGTGAGGCTGCTTCTGAGGCCTTCATTTTGGGGTGTTGATTTTATTCACAGGAAGCAATTAGAATCAAGAGATGGGGACTACTGGGAATTATCCTTAAACAGAAATCTGTACTTAAGCATCTAGAAGGTGAGCTGCACACCTACTTTAAGTGGGAATGTAATATTTACAAGTTACTTGCCAGAAGCCTGTTTAGAAATCATGCTTGCTTCTTGTATTTTAGGAAGGAAAGAGAAAGGCAAGGAGGTAGAGAGGGAGAGAGGACAAAAGGCCTGGTTCAAATAGGCAAATATACTATGATCTTATATTATCCCTGGTTTACAAGTTCTGCCTGAAGGAAACAAGTAGGTTCCCATTTCAAAGCCAACCAAATCCCACCTAAGGTTGCAAAACTGAATCCTGGAGCAGAATAGATAATGCCAGTTCTTGCTTTGCCCTGTATTTGGAGAGGAGTAAAAGAGAGTGAAACCTTTCTGGTTTGTAAACAACAGAATCAAACTAAGGCCTGGTCCAGAGAGATTTTGGCAAGCCTTAGGTTAGGCTCTTTTCACAAAACATGTCTTAGCCACTTGCTGAGATAGGGGAACACTCTCCAGTTTAGCTCAAGAAGGCAGCCTTCTTGTGTGTGTCTGCAAATGTATATATAGCCCTCGATTTTGAATCCTGGCAGCATTAGAGTTTAAGGATGACCAGGAAAGAAGGCTGAACTCCAGCTTGTTTTCCTCACTCACTGTCCCCTTCTCTTCCATACACAGAATCGGCTTCATTGGTAGCAAATTGGAGGGCATAGTTTCCAACAAGGCCTTTAGTGTGAGTAGTTAGAACAACTTCGACTAATGGTTTTAATCTAGTATTGTCTGTGGATTGGTGGTGTGAGTCTAACAAATAATACAAGCTACCAATTATTGCACATTTCTCTGAGTAAGATATTGTTTGGCTTTCTGTCAAGTATAGACTAAACCACACAAGATAACCTGGGTCTTCAATAGCTTATTCTAATTGGCTTATAAGGCACGCACCTTGAAGTGTTTGCAAAAATACAAGAAGCATACTAAATGTTAGGTAACTGGTGCAGGTGGATCAGTCCTAGAATCCTGGGATGGTTGGAGAAGTCTACAGGAAAAGGTGAAATTGGGTACAGTTTTGAAGTAGGATTTGAAGCTTGTAGAGAAAGTCGGAAGTACTTCGCAGCGGAGGATCACTGTCTTATCACAGTTTGCTCCTGACATCAATGCACGCCCTGGCAGCACCAACTTCTACTAGGCGGCCCAAGTCAAAAGCAGAAACAGATACAGGTACCGGAGCTGAGATTCCGGCCGGGTGGAACTTCGCGACAGCGCGCACCTCGCCGAACTTCCGTTTCCGGGCGTCCAGGCTCCGTCTCAGCGGAAACGCGGCTCTGTGGAGTGGAAGAGGGGTGGGCCTTTGCGGGGACAGGGCGGGCGCCCGGCGGGCAGCTGCAATGGCGCTGCCAAGCACCCTGAACCGGTATCTCCTGCTCATGGCGCAGGACCACCTGGAATTCCGCCTCCCGGTGAGCCCGCAGGACCCGCCTCAGTTCCTGACGGGAGGGGACTGCGCGTTTGGGGGTGGGGTTGGAGGTGGGAGGAGGCGACCCGCAGTACTAGAGCGTGCAGCAGTTTGGAGATCTCTACTGGTCGGGGCTGATCGCGCGCCCGCAGCCCTTCCCTCCCTGGGCTGTGGGCTGAGCTTGGCAGAGGACGTGTGAGAACTCGGAGAGGGAACTTCTTCCGGTTGCTAAGCGTTTTCATTCATTCGTCTGCACGCGCGCCAGGTATTGTCATCAAGAAGTTGATGAGATGGGGCCTCTCACTTTAGGAGCGCTCCGTCTAGCAGAGGATGTTGTTAGGTGCTGTCTAGTCGGTATCCGACTCAGTGACCCTCATAGGGTTTTCAATGGCAGACTGTTTCGGGATTGCCTTGGGAGTGGATTGCCAGGTCCGGCTCCCATTTTTGCGGTGCTGGGAATTGAACTTGGGACCTCAGAGACTGCAGCGCAGCGCTCTACCAACTTGGCTGAATCCCTAGAGACGTTCGAATATGCAGTTCAAGCTCGGTGGAAGGGTGGATGGTGGCAGTTAGATGGAGAGGTTGGGTAAAGGTTTTTTGTGTATTCAAGAACCATTTTCAGGATGTTATCGAATGTGCTGGAGATTGAAGATACAATGATGACAGCCTCTGTCCTCAAGGGGCTTCCTGTTTAGGCTAAGGGCCGAGCAGACACCTAAGCATAGAATTATAAAATAACATTGGTTTGTGCAGTGATAGGGATTCACAGAGAAATGCAAGAATATATGGTAGGGGAATCTCATCCACGTTAGGGATACAGGATGTTAGCTTTTAAGATGGCTCCACGGGGAGGGTGACACTTCAACTACAGGATGAGTAGTTACTAGGCCAAGGAGATAAATAAGTATATTGGAATTGTAAGCTGTTCACTATTACTGGATCACCAGATATGTGGCAGAGAGTGGTAAGAAGAGATACATAGGGGCCAGATAATGGAAAGCCTTGGATACTCTAGAGGTTGGAAGAGAAATTTATTGAAAAGTTTTAAGTAGTGACAGAATCAGATTTTGTTTTCAGCAAGTTCACAGCAATATGGAAGATAAGTTTGAGAGGAATAAGACTGGCGTCAGAGACTATTTAAGAATCTGTTGGAATATTAGTTGATTAAAAGGCTGACCTAGTGCAAGTGGTAAGAGAATGGGATAGACTGGGAAAGTATTTAGGATGTCATTGATTTGTTGGGAAAGGAGGGGCCAGTCAGTGATAACTTTTAGGGTGAATGAGTGTCTTCATTTAAAGTAGAAAACACAGGCAGATGTTAAGATTTGGATTTTTGTTACATTGAATTTGAGGTGTTGTGTAACATTGAGACTGGAGTTTTTCATGAGGTGCTAGGTGCCAGGCATCTGGGTCCATAAACCCAGGAATAAACACATAAGTAGCCAAAGCAAGTGAGGACCAGGAAAGTTTATTGGGAGCATAGACTGAGTAGCTGAGGTGGGGCTGTTGCTGTGGAGTTTTTATGTCTCTTTCTTTGGGCTAGACTTTTTGAGCTAGTTTTAGTAGAATGGTTCTCACTTATGGGGCCCAGTAGAGTTAAAGGGTAGTTATTTCTATTGTTTCTACTTAGAGATTGATTAGGGCTAGAGGTTAGCTCAGTGGGTAGGGTGCTACTCCACATTTTTTGAGGACCCAGGTTTGATCTCCAGCACTGCAAAAATTGAAGAAGATGTGGCAAAACAATCCTGAAGCAATCAACCAGTGAAAACCCTGTGAAGATCATTATGAATCGTGGGTACCTAATAATAAGAACAAGAGATTGATCAACTAGATGACTGCTGGCCAGCTCATGGGACTAGTTTTCTTAGAAGAATGGGACTTATCTGGTGACTATTGACCAAGTCACTACCTGTTTCCTTTGAAGAATGGGATTCAGGACAGTGAAATTCATGTGGTGTGACCAAAACTTACGTGACCTAATTGGTTGCTTGGTGACCACCTTGCCTCAGTGGTTCCCTATTTCCAGGCCCCATTTCCCTGAACCTGCCTGAAATTTACTGACTCCTATCAGCATCAGATGGGGCTGGGATTTAGCTCAGTTGGTAGAGTGCTGCTCTGCGGTCGCTGAGGTCCCGAGTTCAATTCCCAGCACCACAAAATGGGAGAAGGACATGGCAACCCACTCCCAAGGCAATCCTGACACAGCCATTGAAAACACTATGAGGTTTGCTATGAGTCGGACTCGACTCGACGACACCTAACAACAACAACATCAGCATCAGATAGAGATGATCAGGAAGCATTGGCTATATGAGTTTGTATAGAGCATGATACAGTAGTCTGGACTATTGGTAAATATTTGTGAATCTTCTGCATATGAAAACTAGGAGAGAGGGTGAAATTACTCAAAGTATAAAGTCAGAATAGTGGCAATCCGAGTACACATGCTTGGAACCATTCACATTACAGGAAAGCCAGAAGAGAAGAAAGAAGGCTGTGAAGCCTCAGACATCAGAAGGATGGAGGTTTAGGAAGCAGAGATAAATTGATAAGGTCAAATGCATGTGTGTTTTGGTTAGAAAAGAAGAAAACAAATGTTCAGTTATACTCTCAGAAGGTAATTAGTTGGTGGATTTTATTGGAGCTATTGTTTAGATTTTGCCAGATTGCTTGGTTTAATAATCATTGGAAAAGAGGAAAGGGAAGACGTGTAGACTGCTCTTAACTAGAGCATTAAGAAGAGAAAATCAGAAGATTGGTTCACAGTTTGAGGACAGAGGGTTAAGCAGAGATTGAACGTGGGTGTGTTTATAGGTTGAAGGGAAAGGGAGGATGGATCTAATAGTGCAGAGGGAGGTGTTTGCCTTTTAGTAGAAAGGGAGATTGAGCAAAGGAAAGTTAGAATGGGAGTTTCCTAGGGGGCCTGTGGGTAGCTGAGTCTCACACAATAGATTCCCTCTAAAACTGGTGCTGGTAAAAAGCCTTCTGAGACTTGGAGCATAGAAAAGAAAATCACTTATCCAATGTTGAACCCCTCCAACAGGGAGAGCCACTGTCTCAGCAAGTCTTTGGAAGAGTTGATGGGCTTCAAGGACTGTAGGCTGATCCTGTAGGACTGCAAGTCTGATAGCCAGGGCTGTCTGTCTTACCTCTTTGGATGAGGACTTCATTTCCCCTTCCCTACTAGAAGCTGAGACTGGAGATGTGTCCTGACCCATTGTTCTTGCTGTTCAGCTTCATTCAGCAATCTGAGACCAACCAACAGTCCCCTTCGTGGTTTCTGTGCTTCTCTAGACCTTCTTTCTATGGAAAGACTCCATACCTTCCTATTCTAACTCCTTTGTATTACCACATCACACAGAGGCTGCCTTCAATCCACCATCTCAAACTGGAAATCCATAATTTGACAAATGAGAAGAATAAAGACAAATAACATTTAAAGAAAGGAAGGAAGAGAAAAAGAAAATAAAAGAACAAAAACCAGCATTATCGGGGAGTTTCTTCTAGGTGTCTTCTAGCTTGGACCTGTTTAGGAAGTCCCTCTTTCTAACTAGCTGTCTTGCCTTGCAGCCAGATGTCTTCCAATAGCATTTGCAGCAGCTTCTGTGAAGTCAGGATTACAAACTGCAGACTCACCCTCCTGCTTTCTCAATATGTACACTGCTGTGGCATCTGTCAAGGCAGGCAGTCAAAGTCAAACTCACAAAGATTGGGCAGGTCTCCTTCACTACTCAATATGCTCACACCTCAGGTTCCTTGGTAGTGCCTTTGTGGCTTTGGAGCAGACTGCTGGCTGCCAATGCTGAGACTCTTTCCCAGTCTCTTCACTTGTATGGTTCTCAGGTGCTCCAGCACCAGGACAGCTCTCTTCACCTGGCCTCAGTCACAGGCCAAGACAGTTTCACAAGTCACACCTTCTAGGCTGCTGAGCAAAGTCTTAATCACAAAGAGTGGGCACAATTCTGCAGTTACCTTGGATGCTGGCACCACAGGTGTCTTGGGACCACCTTCACCACTTTTGCATCAGTGCCTATATTGAGTCCACTAAGTGTGGGATCTCTTCCTGTATTCTCAGGGTATATGCTTTATTGTTGCCAGTTTTACATATTGGAGGCACTTCCCTGCCTCTCATTGCTACTCACTTCAGGTGGAACCTTCATCTGTGCAAATGGGAGTCTTTCTGGTGATTTTTCTCCTCTCCACCAGGAAGCCACACAGCTGGGCTTGGCCCTACATGCTCTTTCCCATGAGCTCAGTCTCGCATTCTCCTTCCTAGTGTGTGGGTCTCTGTTTTGATGTCATTACTAGAGTGATTTTTGTAGAATTCCTATTTTTCTCTGTTTGGGATAAACTTTGTACCTTTCTATTCTGTCTGGTGAGCCCTGTCACTTGGAGGCTATTGCTAAACTGCCCTCTCAACCAGATCTTCCTCCCATTAGCCAGATTTTTGAGGAAAAAATGGAGCAAAAGGCACAGTAGGAAGATCTGAAAAATATGCAGTTTAAAGAAGGAAAACACTGTGGCTTATCCAAGGTTACTGAGGACAAGGCTGGTTTGGGCAAGAAGGGCATATCACTCACTTTATTTTTTCTTTTAAGTATTATAACTCTCTTAGGCTTGCTTAACTTTTTGATCTACTATACTTCAAGGACAGTGTTGGGGTCATTGTCATCTTGGTTCTCTTAATAACAGCCTTTGCTCTTCTCTGTTCGGATCTCCTTTGCTCATAAGGTAACCATGATTCCTATGTTAAACACGGGAGGAACTGCAAGGAGAAGAAGTTTTTCTTGTATAAAACAACATAGCTAGTATATGGAAAATCTGAAAATTATAGTTTTACTCCTATGTCTTATAAGATCTCCTATTCAAATTTGTGTTATTCATTTTGCAAAATAACCTTTGGCTTCCCTTCACTGATTTACTGATAGTCTATTTTATCATGTCTGTCCATATATTTGCCTGTAGTCTTAGCCCTGTGGCATCTGATCCCATCAGCTAAGCAGTGTTGGGCCTGGTTAGTACCTGGATGGGAGACTGCCTGGGAACACCAGGTGCTGTAGGCTTGGGAGGCGGACCCGGCAACCCATTCCCAAAAATCAATCCGCCATTGAAAACCCTATGAACAGCAGAGAAGCACCGACAATAGTGTTTCCCCTGTTGTATGTAGGGTCGCTATGAGTTGGATACCGACTCGACAGCACCTAACAACAATAACAATCCATATATTTGGACTGAATTAAGCATGTTAAAATAAATTGTGTGGTTCATAAACAGGAAAACATAGAGTTAGTCTCTCAAATATCCCATTATTTTTGATCTTGGAATGAAGATTTTGGTGGTATGGGTATACTTCCCTTTGTGATGGCTGTCTCAGTGGGCTTAGTGTTCAGGTTCTCTTTTCTGGTTGGGAGGTCAGGGAATTGTAGATAGCCAGTGGTGGGGACTCTTACCTCTCATTAGGTTACCACCTCCATAGGACCTACACAAAAGATTGGGATTCTACTTGCTTTATGTTAAGGAGATAATTTGTTAGTGATACAAATCATAAAATTTTTATAATCATCCTATGTTTATCATAGGGCTGGGATTTAGCTCAGTAGGTAGAGCGCTGTGCTGCAGTCTCTGAGGTCCCGAGTTCAATTCCCAGCACCGCAAAAATGGGAGCCGGACCTGGCAATCCACTCCCAAGGCAATCCCAAAACAGTCTGCCATTGAAAACCCTATGAGGGTCGCTATGAGTCGGATACCGACTCGACGGCAACTAACAACAACAACAACAATATTTCCTGTATTTTCAATACAGGAAATAAAATCATATAGAGAATGCACACACTGTCTGATCAGATTTCCACTTTGCATGCTTGATGAATTTAAAGTATGTATTGTGTTCCTTGCCTGTAGCCATAGCGCTGTGGCGTCCAATCCCGTCAGATCTCAGAAGCTAAGCAGGTTCGGGCCTGGTTAGTACTTGGATGGGAGACCTCCTGGGAACACCAGATAGGCTTGGGAGAAGGACCCGGCAACCTTTTCCCAAAAATTAATCTGCCATTGAAGACCCTATGAATAGCAGGGAAGCACTGACAGTGTTTTGCCTGTTGTGTGTAGGGTCGTTATGAGTTGGACACCGACTCGATGGCACCTAACAATATTGTGTTAATTGGGCTGGGGTTTAGCTCAATTGGTAGAGTGCTGCTGCACACTTTCTAAGGACCTGGGTTTGATCCCCAATACTGCAAAAAATGAGAGAAGGATGTAGCATTCTATTCCCAGAACAATCCACTATTGAAAACCTTCAGAAGGTTGCTATGAATTGGACACGACTTGATGGCACTTAACAACAACATTGTTGTTGTGTAACTTTCATGAAAGGAGATTAACTTAATATACTTAATGCTTAGTGAACCTAAAATGATGTTCTTTAGCTAATTATTTTCCAAACATCTTCAAATCATGTCTAATAATTTATTTTGTAACAGAAGGCATGGCTGGATGGCTGGAGAAAATCTAAGGAAAAATGGCTAATAGAGGCTGTAGCTGCTTGCCGGGGAAGGCTTTGGCCCTTGAAGTTTTCCAAGCCTAAAAGCCCCCTACTTTTATCTGTCTAACCTGGGATTTAGCTCAGTTGGTAGAGCGCTGTGCTGCAGTCTCTGAGGTCCTGAGTTCAATTCCCAGCACCGCAAAAATGGGAGAAGGACCTGACAATCCACTCCCGAAACAGTCAGTCATTGAAAACCCTATGAGGGTCCCTATGAGTCGGATACCAACTCGACGGCACCTAAGAACAACAACAACAACCCTGCATATGTGCAGATGTGACACAGCTTTGCCTACATGCAGTGGGCAGAACATGCTAACATTAATAATAAATAACCCTTCCCTCTGTCACAAGAAAATATACTTTAACTCTCTTTTCTCCTGACTTCTATAAGAATGATTAATGTTATGATAAGAACCTAATGAAAAGAGCTTGACACACTCACTTGAGGGCAGTGCACCCAAAGGCACTGGCCTCCATCTTAGTCTCTTTGACACTAACTCTTGGTGTGGAATAATCTTTTTTGTGTCTGCTGACCCCGTAGCTGCTGGACAGTCATGACATTATTTTATTTTCATTGATTGATTATTAGATTTACTTATCTGTGGTGTCTGCAATCTGTTTTTTTTTCCTTTTCAAAATCAAGATATTTTCTGAGCGTATCTTTTGGCAACCTTTTTGTCACAAATTTCTCAGAAATTACTTAATCATGGTTGTGACTAAAAAATCTGTTAAGAACCCTGAGTTGTAATTGTTTGATGTTGAACTGTTAGTGCCTCAAGTGGGTGACCAGCTTAGTCTTTATTTATTTTGCTGTTGTTGTTGTTAGGTGCCATCGATAGGGTTTTCAATGGCTGATTGTTTCGGGATTGCCTTGGGAGTGGATTGCCAGGCCCTTCTCCCATTTTTGGGGTGCTGGGAGTTGAACTCCGGTCCTCAGAGACTGCAGCGCAGCGCTCTACCCACTGAGCTAAATCCCAGCCCCTTTATTTATTTACTGATTATTTATTTATAGTCTTTGGCACTGATGGGTTGAGCCCAGGGTCTTGCATGTGCTGTGCAAGTATGAACACTCCACCATTGAGCCATATTCCCAACACCTTTTACTTTTAATTTTGACACAGGATCTCTCTAAGTTATGCAGAATGAATCTAGCTTCCAGCCTAGTTCCTCCTGCCTCAGCCTCTTGACTCACTGGGATTACAGGTGTGCACCATAGCTTCTGACTTTTTTATTTTTTTTTATTTTTATTTGAAGCATATTAAACTTGTTTCTCTAGTAGACTTTGAGTTCTGTGTCTAAAATATATTGTCTCTATAATATTTTCAATACAGGAAATAAAATCTTTGCTTTCACTCTTTGGAGGCCAGTTCACAAGTAGTCAGGAAACTTATGGAAAGGTAAGGTGAATTTTCATTAGACCATATGTACACTTATAAATAGAACCTTGGATTTAAAGAGAAATGCAAAGCTTAAGTTTATATTTGTGTAATTATTTGTATCTGTAACTAGGGGCAATGAGATAAAGAGGACATGTTGGGAAAAATTGTGACTTAGGAAAATAACTTAGATTTTCTTCCAGTTTTACCTATGGAATTTTATAATAATAATTATAAATATAAATATAATTATAATTATAATAATAATAATAATAATTATTATTATTGCTGGGGATTGAACCCAGGGCATCACACATTCTAGGCAAGCACTCTACTAATATGCTATACCTGCAGCCCCAGTTTTAATTTTTAATTCAGCAGTTGTACAATATTTGTATCTGCTCTTTCATTGAAGAAAGGTCTTTCATTGATGAGGTCTATTCAGAATTAGAATTTAGCTGAATTACAGGCTTATTTTGGGAGTCATTTTAAAATTTGAATTTCTATATTGTATAAAATTGTGAATTTATGAGGTTTGTATTTTGTATTTATAGTTTATCAGTGTTTTAGAGAAGCTTGGAAAATAGAAAAAATAATTCACAGTTCTTCCTTGGCATGACTTATAATTTGGCAACACTGCCTTCCAGTCTTTTTCATATACTTTATTCCTTGTTTGTAAGACTACTTACTATGAATTTCTATAAACTGTTTTTATTTGATTGTATTAATGTAGGCACATGTTGTTTTTAGCCTTCATCACTAGCATAGCTGCATAATATCTCCCATAATTTCTCTAACCATTTCATCTAATTCAAATTACTTTGAAAATTTTCTTAATGAAGTAATACTAAGATTATATATGTGTTGTGTGTGTATATGTATATATTTTCTATCTGGATTATTTTGAATTTTCCTGTAGGATGGTATAAGTATTAGAAGAAGAGAGACTGGATATGGTAGGGAGCATTTCTTGTAAAAGATGCTAGAACTTGAAAGTCCTCTGGTGTTGGAGTTTTATTTCTGAATGACTTTCACTTATTGACAGATGGAGGATGGTAGGGGAGGGAGTGAGTATAATTGAGTGAGAATGATGCATTGAGGTCAGGATGTTGCTGCATGTGGCAGTATTTGAAAAACCAAAAAAAAAAAAAAACTATTTAGAGTTAAAGAAATACATTATTTAAAAATGTAAAGTAGCTACATTATAAGAAATTATTAGCAATGATAAAAAATTTCAAGTTTATATTCTGTGGCGTGATGTGGATTAATTCTTTCATTTAAGCAATGTAAAGGCAAAAACTAACCTTAAATAAATTTAACATAGTTTGCTAATATTTTCATCTATGGGATCATTTATAAAGGTATTCTTACATTGTAGTATATTATTCTAACAGTTACCTATTGAAATAATTTACCATTTTACTATTGGAATGATTTTTATTTTGGTTAGGGTCAGATCAGATATTCTTACATGATAGTAGCAAATAGGAATTTCTATTGTTGACCTCTTAAAGTATACCAAGCTGTCTAGATTCTTAGAAGTAAGTTGCATAATATTATTTCTTTCAGTCTCCATTTTGGATTCTTAGCATTCCTTCTGAAGATATTGCAAGAAACTTAATGAAGCGGACAATGTGTGCCAAGTAAGAGAAACTTACCACGTTCTTCACGTGTGTAAACCATACTTCTTGTAACTACTCTGACCAGTTATTTTGGTTGTTGTTCCAGTACTAGGGTTTGAACCCAGGGCTTCACACATGCTTTGCAATTGCTCTACCACAGAGCTGCACGCCAGCCCATTTCTTTTTATTTGAGATAGAGTCTCAGTAAGTTATGCAGACTGCCTCTGGCCTAGAACTTTTGATCCTCCTGCCCCTGCTTCTTGAGTGGCTAGGATGACAGATGTGCATTATTGTGCCCAGTTGTCTGTCCTAATTTTTTGATGTATTCCTAGAAATTAGGAGTGATGCTTGTAGAGGAAATTAGTTTAGTTTGCTCTTACATGCATTTACTACTAAATGGTGGTGGGAGAACAGAGGAGAGTTACTTGCTAAAACTGAAGGCAAGAGAATCTCAGTGAGGAAATGTAAAAATCTTGCTTAGAATAAGATTTGTAAACTTCCCTAGTAACAGATTGTTGTTAGGTGCTGTCCAGCTGGGTCCAACTCATAGTGACCTCATAGGGTTTTTAATGGCTGATTGTTTCGGGATTGCTTTGGGAGTGGGTTGCTACATCCTTCTCCCATGGTTGTGGTGATGGGGATCGAACCCAGTGCCTCAGGGAGCTCAGAGCAGCACTGTACCAACTGAACTAAACCTCAGCCCGTTAGGATAGATGCTGGATTTAATTGTAACTAATGGTATCGAGAATGCAAAAATGCTTTTCTTGTACTTGATTTTTATTTGGATAATCAGATTGGTAAAGTGTAAGAGGACAAAATGTAAGGACTGCCATGAAATACATTTTATTAGTTAGAGAAAGAAAGGCTTTTAATAATAGTATCTTGGTATAAATTAAGTTGTTCATTGTTGATCTAGTTTTGATACATTATCGTTAACATCTACTCTTTTTTCCTTTTATTTTTTAAAATTTTTTGATTGGCACTTTTTCATTTATCTTAGTTGCTTTTTTTCCCGGACGTATTGGCAGACAGCTGAAAAATTTCTTTTCCCTAGAGATTATATTTAATAATGCAATGCAAGTAAGAATTTACATATATTTAGTTTTGTTGACATAGTTAGCAATGCTTTATATCGTATTATTGAATTGGTTGCAACTCCATCCTAAATCTAATCTCTTAAACTAAAGCTTGTTAATGGGTCCTTTTATTAAGTGAAAATGACTAGAAAATGCGAACATAACTAAAAAATACCTTTTGAATAATTATTATGTAAACTTATATTAAAATTTATGGATCTATGAAGTATTTGAATATCAAAGATAAAGCTTGTTATGCTTAAAGTATCTTCTTGAGTATTAAGAACTTGTGCAGTTATTTTAGAGCTCAGATCTTCTGATGCATATATTAGTGGTAAAATTAATAATTAAATAATATTGTATCATATGTAATGATTTCAGGTGCATTTTAATTTCTCTATAATTTGTGTAGCTGAAGTATACCTTAAGAGATTCTGTGTAGGAGTAGTTTCACAATAGAGGTCTTTGCTCTATAAATTCAATAGAAAGAAAAGGAAGAATTACTTTTAAGGATAGGACTTACAATCTAATTGTGGGGAATAAAAATGGATATAAGCATAGATTCAAAACTAACTTAAATTTAAAAATTTTTGTGCTGGAATAAGGATTGAAAATTAATTTTAATTAATGTTTTGGAGCATGAAACATTTTGAGCATACCCTAAAAACAGTGAAAACTGTGGCAAGTATTTAAGAACCTAACTTGTTACATTTCAACATTTTGTGTAACTTAGTTTTTGTTACTAAATAATAGCTAAATATTAATAGTAATGTTTTTATCTAGTCTTTGTTTTATGGAGAAAACATTGGGAAAATTGGACTTTCTGCAACTTTTCACCTGTTTCATGTGATTTTGCATCATTTGATCTAGTATAAAAGTATAATGATGGAGACATGAGAGTATAACTCAGTGATAGATCACATGCTTAGCATGTATAAGGCCTTGAGTTCAATCCCCAGCACATACCTCCAAGTTGGAAAAAATTGAATTTATATTGAACTTTTCTCCTGTGTAAGGTTCCTTTCAGTTTTTTTGTGTGGTTTGGACTTGATATATATATTTCCAGGATACATATTTTTAATTTATAGCTTTGTAAAAATGGGTGATAATTATTTTAGTTGCATAAGCTTAAAGAATTAGTAAAATAGCTGTTATATGCTACTTGCCAGAACTAAGTTTTTTACTGAGGTTAGTACCAACCATTTATTTCATAGGTCTATATTTGAACTATGGGGTCATGGAAAATCTCCTGAGGAGCTGTATTCTTCTCTTAAAAATTACCCTGTGGAGAAGATGGTACGTAGTGAAATGTGGTTTTATATAGGCATAGGTTCAGATTCTGCAGAATTCATAAACTTAAAAACCTTGTCTTGTTTCTATTTTAGGTTCCTTTTCTACATTCAGACTCTACGTATAAAATAAAGATTCACACATTTAATAAAACATTGACACAAGCAGAAAAAGTCAAACGAATAGATGTAAGTGAATTTAGCAAAACCAAAGCCTATAGGATTACTGTAGTCCCACCGTTGCTGATACGTACGAATACCTAATGTCTGTTAAGTTCTTATTTTGACATTTTGTGCTAATCACTTTTCATATTTTATTTAATGCTGACACAAGGTTTGCACAGTAGGTATTATTAGAAAAGCACCATTTTTCCTTGTAATTTTTTATAAGACATTGGAGTTACTTTTATTTTTTAGGCACTTGAATTTCTGCCATTTGAAGGAAAAGTGAACTTAAAGAAACCACAACATATATTCTCTATTTTGGAAGATTATGGTTTGGACCCAAACTGCATCCCTGAGAATCCACTTAATATTTATTTTGGTAGATGGGTAAGCAAGTTTCTTTCTACCTATCTGATTTCATTACTTTAAAAACCAATGGCCTGCCAGGCATGGTGGCACACACTTGTAATCCCAGGGATTCCGGATCCAGAGGCAGGAGAATTGCAGGTTCAAGGCCAAAAGCAGCCTGTGTAACTTTATGAGATCCTGTCTCAAGAAAAAAATAAAAAAGAGGCTGCAGGTGCAGTTCAGTGGTAGAGCAATTGCAAAAATGTATGTGTGAGGCCCTGAGTTTAGCACCCTAATACTGAAAAAAAAAATAACTAATTGAGACTTGAGGGTATAGTTCAGTGTAGAACACCAGCTAAGCATGTATGGATGAAGCCTTGGGTTTGATCACCAGTGCTGGGTGTTGGGGGAGGGAAGAGAGAAAAAGCTAAATGCTAGACCTTTGTATTTGACTTTATATGCATAGAATTTTAAAACAGTCAAAGAGTCAGAACTACTACTATATGGATTAAAATCAGTGAAGAGTATGTATGTTTTGTATTTTTCCAGAGATTCCTGTGATGTATAAGAGGCCTATTAGCTATATGACCTAGGAAGAAGGAGGTATGCCTGGTATTATAACATTAAAGAAAGGTTTGCCAGGCAGTCTGGACTGCTTCCCCCATCTGCATCCCCCAGTACTGCGGGGTTGAACCCAGGGCCTCATCCATGTGAAGCAAGTGCCCCACAACTGAGCTGCCCCCAACCCATTTTTTTATTTTTTATTTTGAGGCAGAGGCTCACTAAGGCTGGCCTCTGGCCTCAAATGTGCACTCCTCCTGCCCAGCCTCCTGAGTAGCTGGGATTGTTTTTAATAAATCAAATAAATCAGAGAGAGGGTAGAGTGCTGTGATAGGTCAGGGATCTCATTTGTGGAGATCTCAAGGGTAGGTCTTCCATTCTTTTTGGAATGGAATTTCTATAGAGGAATTCTGCCTACTTTTCTGAGGCTGAAAGTGGGTGAGTGGAATCTGAGACTCAATGATCATTGTTATTTAAGAGCAAAAAGAAAGAAAGCTTACCACCAATCCTTGGAAAAAATTGTATCCAAATTCAATTCATATTTGATTTGAAAAGACAAAGTAAATGGAAAGACATTTCAAAAACTAAAAGTTAACTTGTCTGTAACTACCTTGGTTACACTATTTTAAAGTAATAAGTTTAGAGCAGTTATAAATGGAGAAAAGTTCTCATCAGATGCTGTGTTT
Organism: Pedetes capensis; assembly: GCA_007922755.1. Classification (NCBI taxonomy): domain Eukaryota; kingdom Metazoa; phylum Chordata; class Mammalia; order Rodentia; family Pedetidae; genus Pedetes; species Pedetes capensis. Next base: position 32,446 of record VMDO01003289.1, read on the forward strand.
TTATTGTGAAGGATTATGTTAAATGTGTTCTGTGCAATTATACTAATTTGAAAAATATCTCTGACTAGATTGCAGATGGGCAGAGAGAGCTAATTGAGTCATATAGTGTCAAAAAAAGACACTTTATTGGAAATACAAGCATGGATGCTGGTTTATCATTTATCATGGCCAACCATGGAAAAGTGAAAGAAAATGATATTGTCTTTGATCCATTTGTTGGAACAGGTATTTTAATTTAACTGTTAAGCTAGTGTACAGATACTGCTTGTTTATGCTAGTGAAGGTCATAGTAATATTGTTGGTGCGAGATTAAATTTACAAAAATAATCTTTTACTTGTCATTGGATAGTGGCTAAGAGACAACCTCATACTTGTATAATAGCCAGTATTTAACACTTCAAATATGATGCTAATAGAATTTTGTGGGTTTTATTTCAAGTAGGCCACTAGGGGGAGCATCAGTCTAATATTTTTACAGCAGAAAAACTTAAAAGTACCATACATTGTATAAATGTTGTAAAGCTGTATAGTTTACTTAAATAGGAAAACTTTTAAGGGAAGAAGGACTGGAATAACAAGATAAAAGTATTCATGTTTTAAAATAGATAATCATGTATTTAGATGGAAAAAAGTAGTTAATATATCTTATCTTTGATTTGGTTTGTGGGAGTTTATAAGTAAGTGTTAAAATAAATGTAAATGCCAATGGACTAGAACCTAGCTGCTGTGGCAGTTATCTGGGATCTGCCAGCACTTGATTGGGATGTTCCCCTAATTAAGTCTTGTGGAAATCTAAAACTCCAAGTTCACTTCATCTGACTTTAAAGTGTTTTTCTTGCTTCAGATTATTTTTGCTTAATGTTGCCCATACCCAGGGAGTACTCATATTTAGTTTTATCTGACTAACCCCATTGTAGTTCTGTGTGTGGTTGGAGTCTTTCTCTGTAGCTGTCATTACCAATGAGCAGTGATAAAGTAAAGCTAATACTTGCTGGATGGTAAATGCATCAGGTACCATCAGGTTGTACGCTATAATGTTACTATCTAGTGCTTAGGACAGATGATATGGAGATACTTTCTAAAATTGTTTTTGAGGACATTATAGCACAGAGAGGTTAAGAGACATGGCTAAGATAAATAAATTTCTAAGAATTCAAACTCAAAGGAGTCCAGTGCTAGAGCTCTTGCTCTTAACCACTGTTGTCGAGGTGCCGCTTTTTGTCTTGGGTTCTCATGTTGTTGTTGTTGTTAGGTGCCGTCGAGTTGGTATCCAACTCATAGCGACCCTCATAGGGTTTTCAATGGCTGACTGTTTCGGGATTGCCTTGGGAGTGGATTGCCAGGCCCTTCTCCCATTTTTGTGGTGCTGGGAATTGAACTCCGGACCTCAGAGACTGCAGTGCAGCGCTCTACCAACTGAGCTAAGTCCCAGCCCCTGGGTTCTCATAGCTAGCTATAAACTAATTTGAAGAATATAGCCACGTGTGATTAGGCAGAAATAATGTCTGGTCAAGAGATTTCTAGCTGATGGAAAGGTTTGTGGTGTTTGTTCTTGTGAATTAATTCACCAGTGAGTCTTTGTTATCCTATTCTACCAGTGTCTCCTTATATCCCAGGCCCTCAACAAATGTTTTTACTTTCCTATCCTCGTTATCCTAAGTATCTTCCCCCACATTTCAAGCTTTTTATTGGAAATAACATAAAACTTGTTTAAAAAGTCACAAGGGTAAAAATAGAACAAAGAACACCCATGTATTCTAACCCAGTTTTAAGCTATTTGTTAACATTTGGTCTCATTTTTTTTTTATCATTTATTTATGTGTGTGTGTATGTGTATATATATATATAAAAAATACTTCTTCCTTATATCGTTTGAAAGTTGGATTCATCACATACTTCTCTCCCGAAAACTTTAATATGTTTCTTAAGGATAATGATATGCACTCCTATATAACAACAGTACAGTTTTCAATATCAGTAAATGTCATAGTAGCACAATGCTTTAACATTCATATTCCAGTTTTTTTTTTTTTTTTTGGTGGTACTGGGGGTTGAACCCAGGGTCTCATGCCTGCATGCTTTGCAAGTGCTGAGCTGCGCCCCCAGCCCCCCCCCCTTTTTTTTTTTACTTTTTTGAGACAGGGTCTCGGTAAATTATGTGGATTTAACGATCCTCCCATCTCTGCCTTCCGAGCCGCTGGGATTACAGGCATGCGCCACTGTGCCCGGCTCATATTCCAGTTTTGTCAATTGATCCAGTAATGTTCTTTATAGCATCTTTTCGCCTTTCTAGTCCAGAATCAGGTATTGTGTTTTATTGTCAATGCTTTTTCTTTTATTATTATTATTATTATTATTATTATTTTCACTACTGTGGGGCTGATCCCAGGCCCTTACACATACTTTGCAAGTGATGTACCACCGAGTTGTACCTCAGCCCCTTTTTTATTTTTTATATTGAGACATAATTTCACTAGGTTATGCAGGCTGCCTCTGGCCTCAAACTTGGGATCCTCCTGCCTCTGCCTCCTCAGTCACTGGGATGACAGGCATGTGCGATTGCAGTTAACTTTCATTCTTTTTTATACTTGTATTTTTAAAATATAGAATATAAAATATGGTTTTCAATATTTTGTATACTTAAAATAACCCTAGCAATGAACAATATTATGAATATTTATTTTTGTGATGTTGAGGATACAACTGTAGTATAAATTCCTGGAAATAGGATTGCTGGGTTGAAGGGTATATGCATATGTAGTTTTGCTTGATAGTGCTAAATTTTTCTACATTATACAGTTCTGGATTCATGCCAGCAATTTGAGAGTCCCTGTTGTCCTACAGTCTTACCAGTAGAATATATTGTGAAGCTTTTGAAGTTTTTCTAATCTGTTGAGTGCAAATGGTATCTCAGTTTGTAGTAACTTATATTTCTTTTATTGCGAGTGAAGCCTAGTGCCTTTTTATATTTTAAGTGCTATTTGTAAAAAAAAATTTGAATTGGCTTTCATGTCTTTTGCCATGTTTTCTACAGAATTTTTGACCTATTTTTCCCCCTCATTTTTAGAGCCTCTTTGTTAGAGACATCAGTATCCTTTCCCTACCTGCGCCCCACTGTGAAATATGTTGCAAATATTTTCTTCCAACTTGTCATTTATGTTTTGACTTTGCTAGGATTTGCTTTTTGCCATACAAAAGTTTTCCATACACCCAAGTTACAGAAGGATTCATCTATATTTTCTTCTAGTACTTTTGTAGTTTTTTTTTTCCTTTTAGACCTTTGGTCCATTGGGAGTTTATTCTCTTGTATGATATGAAGAATGGATCTGGAAGCCAGGTGTGGTGGCGCACACCTATAATCCCAGCAGTTTAGGAGGCAGAGGCAGGAGGATTGCAAGTTTGAGACCAGAGGCAGTCTGCATAATTCAGTGAAACCCTGTCTCAAAAAAGTAAAAAAAAAAGCGGGGGGAGGGCTAGAGGCGGCAGCTCAATGGTCCAGCACTTTCAAAGTGCAAGTGCTAGGCCCTGGGTTCAACCCCCAGTACCAAAAAAAAAAAGAATGGATTTGGTTTATCTTTTTCAAAATACTAAACCCTTTATTAATCCTTAATCTTACTCGTTGATGTTACAAACTTTATCTATGAAGGGAGAAGAATTTTTTGAGATACATACATGTCCAAAATAATTAGTACGCACAGTCATGTAGACCAGACCATAGTGTTTGAAAATAGAATTGTCAGTGTAGATAAAACTTCCTTCTCTTGATATGGTTGAGGCTAGGTATATTAAGACTTGTGACTGTTGTACAACTGTTATTAACTGAGTATACAATTTTATTTAATTTGTTTACTTACAATTTTTGCTTTTATTGATCTAATTGATGTGTTAGTAAGCTTTCTATCACTATAACAAAATCTTGAGATAATGACTTATAAAGAGAGAGGACTTATTTTGGCTTACACTTTTAGAGGTTTAGGTTTATGGTTGGGTAGACCTATTGTTTTTGATGCCATGGTGGGGGTGCCAGATGATAATGGCAGGGAGCATGTGGTAGGACAAATTGCTTATTCATGCCAAGAAGCAGAGGTGGAAGAGGAAATAGCCGGGGTTCCACAGTCTCCTTTAAGAACATACCCTCAGTGACAAGAAGACCTCCTGCTAAGCTTTGTCTCTTAAAGGTTCTGCTGCCTTCCGGTATCGCCAACCTGAGGACCAACACTTTAGCACATGGGTTTGTGGGGGACATTTAACATCCAAACTATAGCAATAAGGAAATATAAGCTAATGTTTATTTATTTCAATTGATGCTGACCCCAAAGGTGTTGTTAGGTGCCATTAAGTTGGGTGTGACTCATAGTGACTCTCTGTACAACAGATGAAACACTACCCTACACTGTGCCATGCATGGCACTATTGTCAGTGCTTCTCTGCTATTCATGGGGTTTTCAATGGCTGATGGTCTCAGAGAGAGCTACTGGGTCCTTCTCCCAAGTCTACAGTATCTGGTGTTCCTAGGCAGTCTCTCATCCAATTACTAACTAGGCCTTACCCTGCTTAGCTTCAAGATCTGACAAGATCAGATGCCAGGGTGGTACAGCAGTAGCCCTAAAAGAGTATGATATAAAAAAAAAGGTCATATAGTGTGAGGTTTAAAATATTTACTTTACCAAATATTATGTGACTTTACGCAAGATTTTTAACTTGTCTGGGTTGCATTTCCATCATTTGTGAGCTAGCAATAGTAATACTCTGTAAGGATTAAGTGAGGTATTACATGTATTTTATATTCTTACAATGTTGTCTGGTATGTAGTACACATTTAGTGAATTGTAATGGTTATCATTATTTTAGTTTTTGCAATACTGGAGGTTGAACCTTGTGCTCTACCACTGAGATGCATCTGCAGCTTCTCCTGCCTCCAACTCACTAGGTTGCAGGAATTGCCTCTAGCCTCAAACCTGTGATCCTTCTGCCTCAACCTCCCAAGTAGCTAGGATTATAGGTGTGTGCCATAGTGCCTGGTCTACTTTTAGATGATTATTTTGTTAAGAACTTAGTTGTCTTTTTGGTGAAAGATGTTAGACATAGCTAATGATAAAAGATGATGATGAAGAATTTGACGATGAACTCATTTTCTAATCCTCTCTTTGGCTAATTTCCAAAATATTCACAATTTGCAACTTTTAGAGCAGCAAGGAAATTGAGATTTACAATCATAAATGTCTAATTCTTTCTTATAGTTAAAATAATTGGCATAAGTATATGCTGATTGCTAGAGATAACACAGACCTCTGAAGCCATAGCTTTGATCCCTTCACATCCTTTCTCCAATGAGTCAGTTCTTCTAGTAGTTAGAATATACCCAAGTGGCTAAAATATATTCCTTCGCTTTGTCTACCTTCAAATGACTTCTAAGTGTAAGGAAAGGAATGTAGCTCCTTCAGAATTTTTGTCATTGAAAAATGATAGACATAGGATCTGGCTATTAAATAAATATCTTAATCCTGAGAGGAGATTATGGGAAGGAAAAGAGATTTCTGTAGATCTTTGTAAGAGTCTCTGCTTCCCATTTTTTCCCACAATACTGTTTTTTGTTTGTTTGTTTTTTCCTTTTTTTTTTTTATCGTATCTGGTGTTTTTTTGAAATAGGGTCTCACTGTGTAGCCCAGGCTGGCTTGGAACTCACTATGTAGACCAGGTAGTTCTTGAATTCACATCAGTCTTCTGCATTAGCCTTCTATGTGCTGGGATTATAGGCACGTGCCACTATGTCCACAATTCTTTATGTTGTTGTTGTTGTTAGGTGCCGTCGAGTCGGTATCCGACTCATAGCGACCCTGCATACAACAGGGGAAACACTATTGTCAGTGCTTCTCTGCTGTTCATAAGGTTTTCAATGGCAGATTGATTTTTGGGAGGGGGTTGCCAGGTCCTTCTCCCAAGCCTACAGCTTCTGGTGTTCCCAGGCGGTCTCCCATCCAAGTACTAACCAGGCCCGACCCTGCTTAGCTTCCAAGATCTGACGGGATTGGATTCCACAGGGCTACGGCTGCAGGCTACAATTCTTTATAGTCACCCTATTCTAGGTCTTATAGCTTGTTTAGTAGTATTTCTATTTTTAACACTTTTTTTTGCCCAGGCTGCTCATTTATTTAAGTAATTATTGCAGAAGGATAAAGGAATTATAGTAATATTGACCACTTTCTTTCTTTTTTTCCCTCTCTCTCAGTAAAACCAAAGCCCAGTTTCTCATTTTCTCACATTTTCAAAGCCTTCCACTTAATTCTGTAAAGATGAAACTCATGAATTAGTTTCTATTATCATAGAATAAATTCCATTCATTATATTTTTTGTCTGTAAGATACTTGTTGTTGTTGTTGTTAGGTGCAGTCAAGTCGGTATCCGACTCATAGCGACCCTCTGTACAACAGGGGAAACACTATTGTCAGTGCTTCTTTGCTGTTCATAGGGTTTTCATTGGCAGATTGATTTTTGGGAGGGGGTTGCCAGGTCCTTCTCCCAAGCCTACAGCTTCTGGTGTTCCCAGGTGTTCTCCCATCCAGGTACTAACCAGGCCCGACCCTGCTTAGCTTCCGAGATCTGACAGGATCGGATGCCACAGGGCTACCGCTGCAGGCTGAAAGATACTACCCTAACCTTAATATGGTTACAAAGTAACAGGAAATTGAAACACAGATTTGCTAGTCTAGATTACATGTGCAGTAATTTTACTTTTGATAGCATAAAAAATATGGATGAGTCACAGTACCTGCCTTCTCAATACTTCACCCTCCTTTTTTATTTCCCCTTGTTCCATCAGAAAAGCTTACAAAAAAATTACAACTGAGGTATAATGAACTCAGAAAATGATTCAGCTTAACTGAAAGAACAGCTAGATGATTAACAATCATTACCCAGTGACCAGCTCAGACAAGCTAATTTATTATGATTTTATTTAAAAACTTAAAAACTTAAAAGGCACAAAGTTAATTTAACAGATACAGTCTAACAGATTATTCATCTCCTTTCAGCAGTGTACTGTAAATTGGGTCTTCTCAAAACTCATTCTAACCAAATGGATAAGGTTCTGTTTAAGGAAGCACAGGAAAGCTTTTCTGTTCCCCTTGACATCTAGTTCTTCTAGGTGAGTATCTGCCTTAATTGGCAGAATTGTAGTAATTCCTCATGATTTGGGTGAAGTGACTTTGTGAGTATTCCAAGTCATCACATCCAGTATCTTTCTTAATTATGGACTGTTCTGTTTCAGAACTACAAGGTCTCTTACATTACCTCTCACACAAATGCTTTCAGTTGTGTGAGAGGACTTAGTTTTTGGTTTCTGCTATACTATTACTCTTCCATTTCTCTTCTTCAAGGGCTCTAATAGTTTCTAGTCAGAATATTTTCATGAACAAAGTACTTTTAAGTAGTCTTACCAGATTATGTTTTAAATGGTTATGGAAGGAACACCATTAATTTGTAGATCTTGACCCTCTGGAGGCACTACCCATCTTAATTTCAGAGGTTATGTTTCAAAAGAATGGAAGGGAAGAGCCCTGTTTCTTTTTGCCCCTTGACCAGGTCTGTGCATATTTCTCTTTGACTAATAGAGCTTTCTGTATTGTAGCTGCTTAGGTCTTGTTCAAGGACTGAGAACATTTGAGTTTGAATGAATAAAAATGTGAAGTTTAATGAAAAATACAATCACTAAAAAGTTATTTAACTGAATTTTTTTCTCTAAAAAATTGAAAAATACTTTTTTTAAATTTTAAAGTAATTTTTTAAATAATTAAAACTTCATGTTGGAACTGGCCACATCTGTCAAATTACTTAGTCTGATTAGACTGTATTAAGACATTTGTTCTTACATTAGCCATAACATTTAATCAAACAAAAGTAATCATACTAATTGCTTTGTGTTTTGTGTATGCTTGATAAGTTATTAAGAAATAGTTCCTCAGAAACTTGTATTTACAGTTTATACCAAGAGATAATTACTTGGTTGGTTGCAGGCCTAATATTTTAAAATAGAACATATTGTAACTTGTAAAAATTAATATTTCTCACAGGAATTATGTCTTCTTTAGTGGTTTGAAACTCTGACTTTAGTGAGAATAAAACCCAATTATCAGAATTTATTTGTTTGGTCTTTGCTTAAGTAGCCTTATATGCTCATTTTCAAGAATAACGTACATCAAAATGCATATATGGAAATGTCACAATGAAAAACATGTCAGAATGAATAACATTAAGGTGTACAGTAAAAATTTCCAATAAAAAAAAAAAGAAAAAAAAAGGAGCAAGGTACTTTTGAATAAACCTCTCAAAATAAGATGAAAATGTCTATATATATATTATTTTGACCCAGAAAGATAATGTTCCCTAAGTAATGTTGAGTAAAATAATGATGCCAAGCCATCCATTCATTCACTGCTATGTGGCCAATTTAGTGTGTGCAGCTTAAGGGTTTATATTTTTTTTAATTCTGAGGCTTGCTAAATATGGTTAGATCTGGTACTCTGCCTGCAGCTATCCTCTAAGACTCTAGATCAAATGAAATCAGGAAAGAAACAATAGTCTGGGACTTTCTGGTTAAATGATCACAGCTGTGATTTTTTTCAGGTGGCCTCTTAATAGCATCTGCTCACTTTGGTGCGTATGTATATGGGACAGACATAGACTACAACACAGTCCATGGGTTGGGTGAGTAGAACTTAACAGGTCAGGTTAGAGTCTTTGCTGTTGAACCAATTATGTCTTTAAAATAATAAAATAGTTTTATGTGACGTTTTAATGTTTAAAACACAAAGTTACAATACAACTTTACTTATTTTTACAAGATTTCATTGGATATCTACATTTTATGAAATGAGCCAGTGTGTGCAGAGTGATTTGGGAGAGCACAAAGATGAGTAAGAAAAAGCCTGACAGCCTCCCTCCTCCACAGAAATATTTGAAGTCTTAATAAGAAAGGGGGCTGGGATTTAGCTCAGTTGGTAGAGCGCGACGCTCCTGTTCTGAGGTCCCGAGTTCAATTCCCAGCACCGCAAAAATGGGGGAAGGGCCTGGCAATCCATTCCCAAGGCAATCCCGAAACAGCCATTGAAAACCCTATGAGGCTCGCTATGAGTCAGATACCAACTCGATGGCACACAACAACAACAACAATAAGAAAGGGTTAAAAAGAAGTAGACAAACTTTAAGTTTGTGAACTTGCAGGTTGGGAGAGAAGACGAAGAGACGAAGTAGCCATTTTGTAATCAGCAAGTACATGTTAAGAAAACATATAGTTTACATTTAAGATTATCCATTTATTTGGTAATCATACATTGAGTAATGTTGGATTAATATATAGTCTTTGAGATAACATATAGCTTTTAACTTTCATAACTGACTAAAGCATCTTTGAAACACTTAAGGTGACAATTTATAAAGATTCTGCATTTAACTGAGGGTAACGTGAGACAAGAATCTTCTTTTATTTTTGAGGCAAGTATGGGAAATATTTAAAATCTTAAATGCTTCACTAATGATGTATAATTGGATGGAATTGAATCAAATTAAGAAAGTATTTCCTCATAGCTGTGTTATTAAAAATAACAAATTTTATCCAAGATTAAATTGTCTTTATGTTTCTTCTATTGTAACTTGAATCGGTTCTTAAAACTTTTCTTCACTTAGTATGTTGTTGTTAGGTGCCATCAAGTCGGTGTCCGACTCATAGCGACCCTCATAGGGTTTTCAATGGCTGACTGTTTCGGGATTGCCTTGGGAGTGGATTGCCAGGTCCTTCTCCCATTTTTGCGGTGCTGGGAATTGAACTCGGGACCTCAGAGACTGCAGCGCAGCTCTCTACCAACTGAGCTAAATCTCAGCCCACTCAGTATAAATTATTGTATTGGTGAGAATTTATTATTATACCTTATTTCCTTTTTTTTTTTTTTTCACATTACTGAGAGGCTGAACTCAAGTCCTTGTGCATGCTAGGCAAGCACTCTACCACTGAGCTGCACCCTCAGCCCTTTTTTTGTTTTTTGCCACAGGATCTCACCAAGTTTCACAGGTTGCCTCTGGCCTAGAACTTGCCATCCTTTTGCCTCAGCTTCTTTACTAGTTGGCAATACGTCCATGTACCATGACTCCCAGTTCAACTTATTTTCTTTTGCTGAAGCAGTTTGATATGTTGTACTGATGACCTGTCTTTTTTCCTATCTTGACTTTAAGGAAATTAACATTTATTACGAGGAAAATGAATATTTTTAAATGGCATATATACATTTATTAACTAGAAAAAGATATTCTATGTTTGTGTTATGTTAGAGCAGGCAAAGTGCTAAGAAGAATTCCTACTTTTAATAGAAGTAGTAATTTGTTTTAAGAAAATTATCCCTTATAGTTTATTTTAATTTTATTCATTAAAGTTATGTTTAAAACATTACATAATAGTCTTTAACCTACAGGGGTAGAATTCTGATTGAGGACAGCTTCTTCAGAGATTATCCAAGATGCTGCTAGATATGTCCTCTGCGTTTGTAAACTCTTAGACTATATTCTAAAATATTCTTATGTTTCTCCTACTTTAAAAGTGTAAAACCTAGCTGGGCATGGTGGCACATGTGTGTAATCCCAGCAACTCAGGAGGCAGAGGCAGGAGGATTGCAAGTTTGAGACCAGAGGCAGTCTGCATAATTTAGCAAGACCCTGTCTCAAAAAGTAAAAAAAATGGGCTGGGGGTGCACCTCAGTGGTACAGCACTTGCAAAGCATGCAAGCGCTTTTCAACCCCAGTACCGCAAAAATTAAAAAAAAAATGCAAAACCTTTTCTTTCATTTGTGTGGAGGACCTCCCATTCTACTTTCCTCCTCTTTTGCCAAAAGGCTGCCTGAAAATCTAGTATTTGCTTACTGTCTTCTCTCTTCCTCATCTTCATCTCTCTTCTGGCCCTTATTTACCGGTATCCATGCCTCCCATTCTGCTGGAAATACTTAGTAAGGCCACAGAACTACAGCATTTTGACAATGTTGACCTTCATAAACCTTCCATAGTTTCCTAAACAGTATTCTCATTGGGTGGTGCTTTTAGTTTTTTGACTGTTTTATCTCAGTCTCCTTAAGACCATGTGATGTTCTTTGATCTCTGTTTACATACTGCTTTTCTCCAGGCATCAATCTTTGATTCCTGTTCTTGTCACACTGCATGTAATTCAGAGTCATGTCATTCTTTTGACGTTTAATTTTTAATTTTTGTTTTTATTGTAAAGTAGATTATAATATGAAAGAGTATATAAATATATAAGAATAATTATGGATCAAGCTTTTATGTAACTAGCATGTAAGTTAACAAAAAATGGTATTCTTTCTTAATGGATTCAACTTGTTTATGTACTGATATCTCACAAGTGTTCTAGTCTTCAACTACCTGCTGATTATCAGCTGACTATCTCTTTCTGAATGTTCTGCAAGTACTTGAAGGTATATCCTGATTATATATCTCCTACGTTTCCCCCAAGCTTCTTTTCCCTTCTGGTTTCTCTGATCTAATCCCTGGTATCATCATCCACTTATGTCTCCTAATCTATAAGCTTTTGAACTTACTCAGCTCTCAACTTTTCATCAGCACTATTTCCATTTTGCCTGCCTTCTCCATGGTCACAGCTGCTGCTTTTCCCAAGATAGATTTCTTCATTTCTGTTTCTCTTATCTGATCAGCACTATCTCTGTACAGGACTGTTTACTGCCAGAGGAAAGGGCTGTCTCTGTTCTGTATCTTACTAGTGAATACCTCAAACTCAGAAATTATGGAATATTTTAAAGCACTTTTGCATGAAATGACAGAACAAGATCCAGTTAGAGATTAGCACATTTTATTGTTCACAATATATTTTTATAATAAGTTGAAATAAAAATTATTGTTTTAAGTGCGTACATAAAATTAAGACTTTAAATGAAAGCGGATTTTATGTGAGCAAATGGGGCGTTAGATGGGATAAAAGACGAATTTTAGCTAAGTAACAGGAAAATAAAAATGCTCAGTTAGATCTAATACTTTCTACCTTCCTTTTTCGTTCTCTTTAGGAAAAGCTAGTAGGAAAAACCAGAAATGGAGAGGACCAGATGAAAATATCAGGGCAAATCTTCGTCAGTATGGTTTAGAGAAGTATTACCTTGATGTCCTGGTTTCAGATGCATCTAAACCTTCCTGGAGGAATGGCACATATTTTGATGCAATTATCACTGATCGTAAGTTTGTTTTTATACAAAAGTGAGAGTGGGATTAGTTTTCTAAAGTCATTTACATTTGAAGTACAAAATATATAATATATACATAAAATGCCAGCTTGTTCTAATATTCCTTCCATTTTCAACTTTTTCATATGATAAGGAGGAGAAAATTATGAGTGTAATTCAGATTCCTAATTTTACTGGGTAGTTAAGGGTTTGTAACTGTCTTTTTTAACCTTTTGACCATTAAGTTCAAATCACAATATATGCTAAGTATTTTATTTCCAAAAAGTCTTCATTACAATGAACAAAACAACAATGTGATTAGCAGAATAATTGGAATGCATAATATGAGTTTGTGAAATACCTTTTTTCTACCACTTGATTTTCTATCAAATTTATACACACTCACTTTTTGACATGTATGTCTTGATAGTAGTCAAAGGGTTAAGCAAATATTTTAACTTGCCATCTGTATTTACATCCTTTTATATTAATTTGCCACCCATTTTTCTACAACTTATTTTTTGAAGCATTTGTTTTTATATTGACTATAATTGGTTATTAGTGTACTAATTGGAGCTAAAATTATGGTATCAAATTTTAAAGAAGAGTTTCAGATATCACACATTTCTCCATATGTAAGCCTTTGTGTTTTTGTAGTGTCTGTTTTCACTGGTATCTCCTTTCTAGACTTCAAAGAGGTTTGGGGTTCTGTGAACCATTGGTTTTGTGACCCTACTAAGCTTCTGAAGAGCACATCAGAACTTACTCAGAAAAATAAGAAATATACTCTTATTTAAAATAAGAAATATACTCTACAAAATAGGCACAGACTTGGACAAAGTGAGGAAAAGAAAAACATGCCTCATGAGATGTTGGGTTTTTTAGGCAGCCTAAGAATATTTCTGCATCTTCTATAGAATTTGTCAATAAATTTGCAAATAATGGCCAAGTTAATATATTCTGTCTCAGGTCTCCTTAGTTCTTTGGTAGCTTAGATGGTTTCAAATCTAACAAAGGAAAAGTTATCAAGGCATTAACAATGTCAATGTGAATGTACTTTATGAAAATTGAGTAACTTTTTATTGTCAGTTTATTAGCTCTTCCAGTATGTATGTGTATTTGTATAAAATACATAATTTTCTTTTTCAAATAAACTTGAGAGTAACTTTGCTACACTGTGGTCCTTTACCCTTATACTTTAGTGGGATTTCCTAAGAACAGGGATAATGTCTTAGAAAGCCAAAGTACAGCTATCGATTTCGGCAAGTTGATATAATACTTTATAGTTTGTCCTCAAATTTTTCAGTTGATATATTGATACTGTTTATGGTATACTTTTTTCTTTGAGTACAGGATCTACTCCAGAGTCAGGTATTATATTTTTATAGTGGTATCTTTGAGATCTTTTTTAATTTTAATACTTCCACAGCCTTACTATATCTTTTATTACACTGACAATTTTTAAAGAACATAGATGCCTTTCCCTCACTTTTTTATGTTATTTATACTCAGTTGGAATACTACATATATGATGCAGTGTCATTTTCTGAATATCACATCTGGAGGCACATTATATCTGTCTGTCCCTCATTAGTAATTTGGTGACTTTTTGACTATTGGTATTACCTATGTTTTTTATCTAGCTCCATATGGTATCAGAGAATCTACAAGAAGAACAGGTTCACAGAAGGAAATACTGAAGGGGATAGAAAAATGGTAAGTGAAATCTAAATATGATGAGTTACTACTTTGAGAAGCAGGTTGCTTCTTTTTAATTAACTTAAACATTTTTGAAATTTTCACTGATTTTGAAATTTTGTTTTCTTTGTGTAGTCCAGAAAGCCACGTTCCTGTTTCCTTGAGTTATCACCTGAGTGACATGTTTTTTGACCTGTTAAACTTTGCAGCTGAGACCCTCGTATTAGGTGGAAGACTAGTCTATTGGTTACCAGTCTATACACCAGAGTATGTAATCTAAAATTTATCTTTAATTTTGATTTTCTTAATGATGGTTACATAACTAATATAATTTTTCTTTATTAATAATTTTGTTCAGAATATCTTTGTATTTATACGTATTGATAGCCTTTGTTTACCCACATATATGTAACACATAGCCCTCTTTTTCTTACTGATTAAATTTTTTTTTTTTTTAAACTTGAGACAAGGTCTCACTATGTAGCCCATGCTGGCCTTGAACTCACAGCGTAGCCCAGACTGTCCTCGAACTCCTGTCTTAACCTCCTGAGTGCTAGGAATATAGGTGTGCATTACAATGCCTGGCTTTTGGTTGAGTTGTTTTGACCTTTTTGTTTTAATTCAGGGAATGGTGAACCAAAGCCTGTAGGCCACATATGTTTCTCAGCTTGTGTTTGTAAGGTCTGAGCTTAGACTGCTTTTTATATTTTTAAGGGGTTGTTAAAACACACACACACTCACAAAAGAATCTATGACAGAAATATATGTTGTTTACAAAATCTAAAATACTATCTGGCTTTTCACAGAAAAAGTTTGTGAAACCTTCTTGTACACCACACATAACTCAGTTCCTGACATATCATAGATGTTCAGTAGCTGTTTTACCAGTACACAAACATAAGTGATTTTCAATAATTTAGCTGAGTTTTTCATGTGTCTACTACCTTTAATGCCAGCTTTCATATATATTATTGATTATGATCACCTTAAGTGAAGTAAACTTTTTAAAAAGCTAAGACCAAAATTAAAACCATGCATATATTTAAAGCCCTGTTTGTGTTCAAAATTATTGGTTTGGGTTTTGTTATTTAGTTAGTAATTATTAAATGTTAAACAGAGCCATGTACATCAACAGTGAAAGATAAGATGTTTGGTTAGGATGGGATCTTTAGACTTGAAAGATAGTATCAAGTTTAAATTTAGTCTTCAATATACCATAAAATTTTTATTTTAGTTAGTTTAATTTTAATATTTTTTGTGTATACTAGTTCAAAAAGCATTTTAGGACAGCGGTAACTTGTCTTATCCCATCTTGTAAGCTAAGCAGGCTGGGCATGATTAGACCTTGGGTGGTTAGATCAACTGGGGGAATACCGGTGCTGTAAGCTTGTGAGAGGGACTCGGCAGCCCGCTCTCAAAAATCAGCCATTGGAAACCTTATGAACAGCAGAGAAGCACTGACAATAGTCCTGAGCATGGCATAGTGTTGGTAGTGTTTCGTCTGTTGTACATGGGGTCACTGTGAGTGAGACCTGACTCGATGGCACCTAACAACACAAGGCAGTCTGTCGGCATTTGGAAGATGTGTGTTTTTTATTGCTTGTTTTATAAATGTACTGTGGAAGTTAGTATGGCCTAGCTTTAGTCATACATTTCTTTAACAGCTGAAAAGACATTACACATTCATTCCCAGATTGCTTAACATTGGCTTTATGTCCTCTTGCCAGTGATAATCTCATTTAACCCTTTCATTTTAGAAATAAGGAAAATTAATTCCAAGAAGTGAAATGATTTTCTAACATTAAAAGCTAAGCAGCTAAATGTTTTCCTTGTTGACAGTGCTATGTTCATTTAATTCAACATCTTGCCAGATCTCATATTCTTAGTTTGTGCAGTGATAGGTGGCATTTTTATTAATATTATCAGAGAGGAGCATATTTGTTCATTTCTATACAAAAATGGTTGCTACCGTAGGCAAAGTGTATTCTAAAATACCTTGAAGTTTCTCCTATTTTGAAAGTGTAAAACCTTTTCTATCAATCCAGTTGGGGCACTCTGGCTATCATTTCGTTTTCTTCTTCTTTTTGTGAAATGATGCTTAAAAAGCTAGTATTTACTTGCTGTTTCCTCTTTCTCATCTCTCTCTTCTACTCATGGCAGAGGCAAACTATTTGTTTTAATTCAAGTTACAGAGCTAAAATTAAAAATTTACTAATTTAATTTTTTATTTCATTTTATTTTTTGGCAGTGCTGAGGATTGAAGCTAGGGCCTTGTGTATGCTAGGCAAGCACTATACCACTGAGTACATCCCACCCCTTTAAAAAATTATTAGGAAATAATTTTAAACTCATAGAAAAGTTTCAAATAGGCTGGGCGGGGTGGTGCACACCTGTAATCCCAGTGGCTCGGGAGGCGGAGGCAGGGGGATCACACGTTTGAGACCAGAGGAAGTCTGAGTAATTTAGCAAGACCTGTCTCAAAAAAAAAAAAAAAGGAAAACAAAAATGGTCTGGGGTGCAGCTCAGTGGTCCAGCACTTGCAAAGCATGCAAGCATGAGGCCCTAGGTTCAACCCCCAGTACCCTTCCCCCCCCCAAAAAAAAGAAGAGTTTCAAATACAGTACAAAAAGCTTTCATCTCTACCTTGCACAATTTACAAATATAGACATGTATCTACCTTTATCGTCTACTACTGCACTTACCCATTGTCGTTAATCTCTTTTGAAACAATTTGAGAAGTTGTAAATGTGATACCTTGTTACCCTATGTACTCCATTGTATTTTTCAGAAGCAAGAACATTCTTGTCTATCACCTCAACTCCACAAGTCTAAAAATCAGCATTGGGAATCGCTTGCTTGTTCCATTCATAGACCCCTTTCAAATTGATTCAGTCTGGAACATTTCCTCAGTCTTTTTTTATCTTTAATATCTTTGATAGTTTTATGTAATCCATGGCTCATATTCTGAGGGTTAACCCTCAAACAGGGTGCATCCGGTGTTTTCTCTGTGACCAGACTGGGCTCATGTTTTCTTGGTAGGAATACCACAAAAATAATCTTTGTCCAGCACATCATGTGATGTACAGCCTCTCTACTAGGGACATTAACCTTGATCATCTGATCATGTGGTTCACTGTCAGGTGTCTCCACTCTGAGTCATCATTTTTTCCTTTGATTAGTAGTTTATTGGAAGACATCCCAGGATTACATCAATGTCTTGTTCTTCATCAAACCACTGTTCACATGCATGATCCCATTTTATGTTTCATCATTCCTTATGTATTTGTAAATTTGCATTCTGGAAGGAATAATTTTTCTTTCTCCCTCATTTATTTACTCATTTATTTATTTTTTATTGTGGTCTGGACTCATGGATCACTATATTATTCATTGAATTATAATTCATTTTATTATTTCTTTTGTTACATTGTCCCAAATTTAACCCATGGGAATCCCTGTGGGCTTGTTCCTCTGTTCTTTTGAAGTATCTTCATTGGTTTTTGTGTGTTTTTCTCACTTTCTAGCTTGTCAGTTTGTCCACTATTTTATTGTTTATTATTTAATTCTAATTGAAATTTTAAGTGATAAAGAATTTCTTTTGGAATTCCTTTATTCCTTTATAAAAAGTAAATTCTTTTTTACTACTTGGGTATTGAACCGAGGGCCTCAAACATACTTTGCAAATGCTCTACCCCTGGGCTGCTCCTCTAGCCTAATTTATTTATTTTTTAATTTGAGTCAGAGCCTTGCTGAGTTATGCAAACTGCCTCGGGCCTCCTGAGTTGCTGGGATTATAGGCATGTGCCACCCTCCCCGGCAAAATGAGGGTTCTGTAAATGTATTTCTAAAGACTTTGAAAAGTAGCCACTGGATATTTCTTAAATGACTTTCTGTTCAAATTTTCACAAGGGGAGATTTGCAAATGCACGTAACAAAGGGATGTTTTGGAAGTAGACAGGGAACCAAGCCTAGTGGTACAAAGCTGTAATGTCAGCACTTAGAAGGTCAAAGCGGGGCCCGGGCACAGTGGCGCACACCTGTGATCCCAGTGAGTCAGAAGGCAGAGACAGGAGGATCGCAAGTTCGAGACCAGGGGCAGTCTGCATAATTTGGCAAGACCCTATCTCAAAAAGTAAGAAAATGGGCTGAGGGTGCAGCTCAGTGGTCCAGTACTTGCAGAGCATGCAAGTGTGAGGCCCTGGGTTCAACCCCCAGTACTGGGGGTGGGGGGGAGAGGTCACAGCAGGAAGATTGTGAGTTCTAAAGGCCTTGTGCTGCATAGTAAGACCCTGTGTCAAAAAAATGGAGAAGAAAAAACAAAACAGAACAAAAAAACACAAGGGAGACATATTTTTTTATCAGTTTTTTGTTTTTTGTTTTTTATTTTTGCTTTAGATATTTTGAGGGATCGATTGCTACCATGTATATGCCTAGCACACAAGGGAAAACTATTGCAGCATTTACTTCTCTGAATCGTTTGTACTTGGAGAGTTATTTCCAGATCCTCTGATGTTCATTACTAGATTTCTGTTGTCTCTTTTCCTTTGGCCTGCATTGATCTTATCAGTTAATCAACGTTTATTAATTGCTAACTTATTTATGAAATTCAGTTTTCTTGAATTTATGCCACAAAAATTAACTTTTCACTTTTAGTATATGTTGTCTTAAAACTTTACTCAATATAGTGATAACATAATATCAAGGTGAATTTAAGATTAAAGTCATGCATAGAAGTTTGAAATAATGTTTTTCTGAATTAAACAGTACAGACTAAGTTTAATTGTATTGAAAATGTAGCTTTTTATTGGACCAAGAATAAAAAGGAACTGGATTGAAATTGTACTAAGGTTACTAATTGTCTATAGCCACACCACCCTGGCATCCAATCCCTTCTGAGCTCAGAAGCTAAGCAGTGTCTGGCCTGGTTAGTACTTAGATAGAAGACTGCCTAGGAATACCAGGTACTGTAGGCTTGGGACCTGCAGCTGTACCACTGTGGCATCCAACCCTGTCAAATCTCAGAAGCTAAGCAGGGTTGGGCCTGGTTAGTACTTGGATGGGTGACCACCTGGGAACACCAGGTGCTGTAGGCTTGAGAGAAGGACCCAGCAACTCACTCCCAAAAAACAATCAGCCATTGAAAACCCTATGAATAGCAGAAAAGCAGTAACAATACTGTTTTGCCTGTTGTAGATAGGGTCCCTATGAGTTGGACACCAAATTGATGGCATGTAACAACAACAACATAGGCTTGGAAGAAGGATGTGGCAGCCCATACCCAAAACAATCAGCTATCAAAAACCCTATGAATAGCAGAGAAGCACCAACAATAGTGCTGGGCATAGCATAGTGTTGGGGAGTGTTTTGTTCTTTTGTACGTAGCATTCCTGAGTTGGACCTGATTCTGTGGCACTTAACAACAACAACAAGGTTACTAATTTTACTAATTTTAAGACTTTTGTGTTTTTGGTGTAGTGAATATAAACTTTTAGTCCACTATTGAATTTAATATACTCAGCTAGATCCTGTTATTTGATTCAGTTTAAAAACAGGAATTACACATTATAATCAAGTTCAGGTATAGTTATTTAAACCCATGACATTTTGAAAACTACAATTTAGACATAATAAAAACAGCATATTACCCAAAAGCCCAGTTGTATTCGAAATTTTCTCACTGTTCAGTTGTTTAAATTGCAGTGAAAAAACTGCTACGCAACAAGCTTCTACCATTTTTCTTATAGCCTAGACTCTTATTTCAGTACATCAGATTTTTTTCCACCGTCAAAATACTCTGCACATCATGTCTTTCTCTTTGTTTATTCTGTCCTTGTTGCTTGATATGCCTTTTTCATTTTTCAGCTGTTCTTAAGGCCTGGACTAATTGTCATCTGCCCCTTCTCAGCAAAGTAATCAATCCTTCCTCCACATTCTATAGTCGTTTATCCTTACGTTCAGAGACTTAAAACATAAAATTAGTGTAGACTATTGGTATTTGTTGGGCTAGGGTTTAGGTCAATTGGTAGAGTGCCACCCTGTGCACGCTGAGCCACCCTGTGCATGCTGAGGCGCTGGGTTCGTTCCCTAGCACTGCCAAAATGGGAGAAGGACCTGGTAGCCCATTTTCAAAACAATAGCGACAAAATCAGTGATGGAAAACTCCATGAGGGTTGTCATATGTCAGACCTTACTCGATAGCACCTCACAAAAACAAATTGTTACTTGTGGGTTTATTATTCACAATTTTGACTACTTGGAAATGGCTCTGAACATCTGTGTCTATCATTTGAGACAAGGCATAAACTAGGCTCATATGTGTTTGATGTCAGGGGATTTGTAAAGCTGCTGAATGTAACTGTTTGCTCAGGTTCCACATATCCATAAAGCTTTGTTATCTAATTTCATCACACAGATAACTCTTAAGTTGGTTAGAAACTCGGTTTCTTGGTGAAAGATTACATTTAATCACAATCCAGCTGCTAGTATTAGTGATAAAAATGATGACATGTGTATGATGTATCAAAATATCACATTGTATCCATTTACTATCTATCATAATTTGCCATTTAAAATTTTTAAAAAATTTAGAAAATGATGACCAATAAGGCTAATAATGTGCCCCAAAGTAGGATTTGGGGATAAATTTTACTCATAGTAAATGACAGTTGTGGTGTCTCAGATCAGTGAAATGAATGTGTTTTTCATCTTTTATCTAGGAAACAGAAAAAGTGATTCCTTAAACTATTTTCAATAAGTGTTCCAATCAATCTAAAATTTGTTTCTCAAATGCAGATAGAGACTTTAGTGACACCTACAAAGTAATTGAGAAATGAAGATGCACAAGAAAATGAATGACTATCAAAATTGGTACATGAAAAAGTTAGGGACCTATATACACAGTAACTTTTCCTTTCTTTTTTCTTTTTTCTTTGAAGTTGGGATATAATTCATATTCCATGAAATTCCATGTTTAAACAGTACTTCTCCATGGTTTTTAGTATACCCACAAATTTGTGCAACCGTTACCATTGTTTCAGTTTCAGAACATTTTCATCACCCCAAAAAGAAACCTGGTATAAATTAGCAATCACCATTCCTTTTCCCTCTGGCAACCATTCTGTGGATTTGTCTGCAACCACTAATCTATCTTTGTGGATTTGCCTATTTTGGCCAATTTAAGTTTTAAATAGGTAACTTATATTTAAAGGGATAGTAATAAAAACAGATAAGATACTATTGTAATAATCTAAGCAAAGTATAAACATTTTAATATATTGCAAACAGACCATTGTTATGAAATATACCAGTAAACATACAGTGAAGAATTTTTAAATGGCTATTTTAAATTTTTTAGTATGGTATTTTGAAAGTATACTGCTAAATTGATTAGCTCATTAATATACAGTTGGCCCTACTTATCTGTTGTTTCTATATCTGCTTTCAATAAACTTTGGATCAGAAATGTATTTGGGCTTGCAATGGTTGATTCTGTACTGAACTTATACTTCTTTTCTTGCCATTCCTTAAACAATATGGTACGATAACTAATTCTGTAGCATTTAGTTTGTAATCAGTATTTTAAGTAATCTAGAAGTGATTTAAAGAATATAGAGTACTGTGCATAGGTATATGCAAATACCTCACCATTTTAATGCATCTTTGGACTGTGGTATCTGGGGGAGAGGTCTTAGAACCAATCTGCAGATACACAGAGGACTATAACGGATTAGTGGTCAAAACCAAGTTTCTTACTGATAAAGATAATACAAATGATGTCCTTTATGCATAAAGTCAAAGATCCAACCAAATAAGATAAGATAAAACATGTAAATATGTTCACATACTATTAAGCCAAATGCTATAGTTCATGCCCACCCAGGGAGAGAAGAAGAAAAAAAAGCCAGATACTAGCAACTTAGTCTTAGCAGCTTAGGATCATTTATGTCATAATGTTAATTAAAATTACATTGATTTTTGTATATTTGGATTTGATTTATAAATTTGTTTTTTATTTTATAGTTATATAAAGAATATAAGCATAAGAAATTCTAATTTATGTTTGTACATATTTAAGTGACATTTTATTTAATAAAAATACTTAAGTCAATTTCATTAGGAAATAGAAAATTCTCTTTCTTTTAAAGGGTACATTCCTGTGTTTGGGAGGCTGAGGCAGGAGGATTGTGAGTTCCAAGCCAGCCTGGACTAG
The DNA here is from genome assembly GCA_007922755.1 of Pedetes capensis. Taxonomy (NCBI): domain Eukaryota; kingdom Metazoa; phylum Chordata; class Mammalia; order Rodentia; family Pedetidae; genus Pedetes; species Pedetes capensis. Next base: position 54,580 of record VMDO01003289.1, read on the forward strand.
TTCATGGCTAATGTAGGCTACATAGCAAACGTGAGGCTAGTGTGGACTACTACCCCAAGAGACCTTGTCTCAATAAAAATAAAATAAAAAATAAAAAATAAAGCACCAACAAACAACAACAACAACAACTATTCCTAAGTTTAGCAAACACTATTTCAGGCATCCATACATCTTAACTATTTACAAACTTAAGGTCAAATGTAAGTTTTTTCCTCTGTTACCATTGTTTATTTTAATCTCAGCCATGATGTAGGATGTATTCCTCATATCATAAATGTTTGGTTTGAATATTCTAAATCTGATGTCAACTAATTTTATAGGAAGTACATTTTTAACTATATAATGAACATTAAGGAATTATTAGATGAGGTAAAACTAAAATGGTCATTACTTGTTGGAAAGCTCTAAGAAAGGAGGCAGTGAATGACTTCAAGAGAATTCCTCCCACTGATAATAGAGTGAAGTACAGTATGAGTGTTCCTTGGTAAGTGAGTGGTGAAGGTTTTGAGCATGTGGTTGAGGTAATGAAAGGGAGCTTGTCAGAGATCAGAGAGACCTAGAAAAGTTGGTAAGAGTGGTGATGAAGATGATGTTGACACTTAGAACAGCTAGCTGAGATCATGGTTATTTTTTTTTTCCTCTTTTGGAGACAAGGTGTTGCTATGAAGCCCAGATTGGCCTGAAACTCATGATCCTACTGCCTCTGCCTCCTGAGTTCTAGGATTACAGGTGTGCACCACCACAGCCACCCTGAGATCGTGGTTCTTAATCAGCACCTTTCCTATTTTGGACCAGAGCTTTAAGATTACTCATACAGTCTATATGTACAGAGACTATGCACAAAGGCATAAAGATTTGCAAAGCAAAAATAAAAACAGTGTTCTGAAGGTACACATACGCAGTGAGCCCCTTTCCTGCTGTTCTCCTGCATTCTGCTTCAGAAGTGTTTCCCCTGTGTCTGCCACCTGTTTGTTGATTGATACCAACAACCTGTGGGACAACAGGTCTTTACTATTACACCTGATTCTTCTGTTTTTTTGGACTCATCATCTCCATTCACGTGTTGTATAGCATGTGTACAGCATGCGCAGCAGCAATTTCCAACACTCATTATGTTGTTGTTGGTGTGTGCTGTCGAGTCGTGTCCGACTCATAGCGACCCTCATAGGGTTTTCAATGGCATATTGTTTCGGGATTGCCTTGGGAGTGGATTGCCATGTCCTTCTCCCATTTCTGCGGTGCTGGGATTTGAACTCGGGACCTCAGAGACTGCAGAGCAGTGCTCTACCAACTGAGCTAAATCCCAGCCCAGTATATGCTATAGTGGACTTTATTCTTTGGGAATTTATAAAAATTTACAGATGAATCAGTTCTCCAGTGTCCAGGAGTTGTTGTAGAGTGTATATCTGTGTGTTGTATCTTCTTTTGTGGAATCATGTATGGTAGAATCATTTTCTTGTATTTTTCTGGTTTAAATATTTGACATTCTTCAATAAAACATACTTGTATTCATATTCATTATCTTCCTCTCCCTCTCCCTCTCTTTCTCTCTTTACCCCCTCCCCCCCCCCCCCATATGTGTGTCTTGTCACTCTCTCTGTGTCTCTTCTAAAAGGTAAAAATAGTAAACAGCATTTTTTTGGATGTGGTACTAAAATGCTTTGCTTTTAAAATACAGGTAGGTTATATATGGACATTATACTGGATAGATCCCCATGATGATTCTATGTGGGCTACACATGTGAGTGTTCATAACAGTCAGCTGTTCTTTTTTCAGATACACTGAAGAGATGGTGCCCTGGCACCCTTGCCTGAAAGTGATTAGCAACTGCGAGCAGAAGCTTTCTAGTCACACATCAAGGCGTTTGATCACAATGGAAAAGGTGAAGAAATTTGAGGTAAATTGCCTGAGTTTTTAGAATCAATTTTCAAAGAATTAAAACTCAATTTTTCCAAATGGTTTTCTTATAGTGGAATTTGGAAATATTAGTTCTTGATTTTAAAACATTACAAATGACTTCAAGAAGAGACAGATTGAAGAGATTTATGGCATTTGTTTGGGGTTAGAGGATAGAAATAGGACAAAGAAATTGAATAGAAGAAAAATAGAAGTTGACCGTAACTTCTCAGGTTTTATTTGATGTCCTTGTTACAAAAGCAGCAACTACTTGATTGTAGACTATATGAAGAGAATGTTTCTTTATATAAAGGAGAAACTAAATTTTTTCCATCTGTTAGGGCCCAGTGTTCCTATTCTCTCCCTCCCCCACTCTCATGGACTCACTTCATTTAAGCTTGAGAAGATGAAAACATTTGTCATTTCCTATCCAGATTAGGATTCATAGGATTAATAATGATTAATAATGAAACAGTATTAAATCTACAAAATGCTTTTTGGACTGTACTCTGGATTGACAGCTAAAACTCTCTCAAATTCACTGGCAACTTGATCTTTTATCTGAAGGACAAGCAGAAGAGCAGTGCAGTAGTGTCTGAATATTTTGTGATACTTATCTCTATTCTGCATTTGATTTATTTTCATCTAGTTCACATTTTATGGATCTTTCCTAGTAATGAAAACTAATATCTATACAGTGTCTTTTGCATAGATTACTTTATGTCTTTCTTATTTTCATCCTTTTTATTTCCATTAATTTGGGCTGCTAGTACTATGCATTTGATTTATGCTGACAGACTGCCAACTCATCTCTTTCCTTCAAACCTCATTCATCTCTTTTAAAGAAATTGTTATAAAATGTCACATTCATCTTACTGTTTCCTTATGCAAAGTCATTTAGTGAATCATTTTTATTACTGAATAACATTCAGAATTTCCAGGGCCTTATACATGCTAGGAAAATGCTCTACCACTGAGCTATACCCTCAATCTCCAGTCCTCCAATTTTTAATATTTTTGATTTTTTTTTTCTAAAATTTGAGCCAGGATCTTGGTATGTTGAACAGGCTGCCTGTAGCCTTGTACTCCCAATTCTCCTGCCTCAGCTTTCTGAGTCACTGGGATTATGAGTGTGCTCCATGGGACTCGGCCCCTTTGATATTTTTAAACCTATAAGGACGTTGTTGCTTTTTTCTGGTTTCCCGTTATTATTTTAGTTTTGTCCAAGGAAAAGCCTCATGTTCACATAATTTTTTGAAATGGTCTTCACTTTATAAGATTACATTTTATTTCTAAGTTTTAACTAGTATGGAATATACCACAACTGAAAATACTCTGTATTTTTGTATTGTTTGTTTTTTAATTAATTACTTCATTTCTACCTTCTGTTTGTTTGGAGAGCAGTGTATATAATTGTATCAGGATTCCAATCCTTTATAATGCAAGTGATGACATGAAATTGTCAAGCACTTTTCACATGTATCTAACAAATTATTCTCAGACTTGTTCAGCATTGTTGGTTTTGGCAATGGAAGACAATTTATTTTAGATTTTTACACTTTCACATACTGTGTTCATTTTTGATTTGTCACTTGTTAGGTTTATGTTTAGTATAAATAACTCTTGGTGCACTTGATATGTTGTTACAAAGTGTTCTCTTTTTTCCCCTCATTTAAAATGTAAACATAAGTTGCAAAAAGTTGCCTAAAGAATATGACTATTTTGTAAAATTTTAAACCTTTACATTGTTGCCTATATATGGTCTTTAGTCTTGCTTATTGGACATAAGTAGAGAAGAAGTAAATTCTCAATAACTATGTTAAAATTATGAGGATGCCTGATAAGAAGAGCCTTTTTTTGTCTTTTTCTCCATTGGTATATTCTTGAAGCTAAATGTACGAAAGGTAACACTGTTGTAAATCTGAATTGTTTACAAAACTTTCCTATTTGAGTTTATTATTTTCTAAGTTTTAGAGATGAGGTTGTAGCCTCAGCTTATCCCAGTTACTTAAGTAGTATGTGGCAAAGCTCCACTTGATAGTTGAAATTTAATGTCTTTTTTCCTACATCGTGTTGCTTCTCTACCAAAACATATTTCTACCTATAGAATATGCCAAGGTTAAAGGGTAAATATTCTAGTAGGTGCTGATGTAGCTGAGTGGTAGAGCACTTGCCTATTACATGGAAGGCTCTGAGTTTAATTCCCAGAACTGCTAAATAAATAAGTAAGTAAATAAATGAATGAAAGAATGAATAAAGTTCTTGAGCATTATTTTACCATTGTCATTAGGCGCCATCTAGTTGCGTCTGACTCATAGTGACCCTGTGTACAACAGAAGGAAACACTCCTCAATATTGTGCCTGGCACTATGTCAGTGCTTCTCTGCTATTCATAGGGTTTTGATGGCTAATTGTTTCGAGATTATTTCGGGAGTGGGCTGCCAGATTCTTCTCCCATTTTTGTGGTACTGGGTATCAAACCCAGGGCCTCAGAATGCACAGAGCAAGCACTCTACCAACTAAGCTATAGCCCTGCCCACTATATTTGGAATTTCTTTTAAATATAGTTTTTCTTTGTCCTGTTGTTCTTAGTATTGTTCGGGGCTCCATGGCATAGTGTAGTATGTTTTACTATTACTCACTTTCCCTCTCGATACAACATGTAATTGATACTGCTGTGGTTGTGGTCACAGTGGTTACGTCTATACAATATTTTTCTCATGTATAATTCATTGGATAAGATTACTGCTCACTCTGCACTCCCAGTCTATTTTTTATTTTTTATCTTGAAGTGGGGTCTTGCTGAGTTAAGCAGGCTGCCTCTGAGCTTGATCCTGAGATCCTCCTGCCTCTGCTTCCCGAGTTCCAAGGATTACAGGCGTGAGCCACCATGACAGCAGCCCTGAAATTCCTAAAGGACTAGAGTGATCATGACAGTGAGAGAACCTTGGTACCATGAAGCCTAACCAGGAGACAGGAAGGAAGGACCTCATGGGAAGCAGGGGATGGCTATCCCATGTTTTAGGGCACACAGTCTTGAGATAGGTGCTTGCCCATTTTTCTTAGGCTGCCTTCCAGAATGTGGATTTGGAGTGGCCCTGAAGCACTCATTTTGTCATCCTCAAATTGAGGTTTTTCCTTCATAGACTAGACTTGAAGGCTAAACACTTTGAAGTCTCCTCTCATGGGGCATCCAGATCAAGTTTCTGGCTTGCTATTTAGCAACAGGTAGCCTATGGTGAGTCTGCAGCTATAGCACACTAGCATTGATCCTGCCTGATCTTTGAAGCTAAGCAGAGTGGGCCTGGTTAGTCCTTGGATGGGAGACCACCTGGGAATACCAGGTGCTACAGGCTAGGGAGATGGACCAGGCAATCTACTCTGGAAACAATCGCAATTGAAAACTCTTATGAATAGCAGAGAAGCACTGACAATAGTTCCTCGCATGGCACAGTGTGGGAGAGTGTTTGGGGCTGGGGTTTAAGCTCAGATGGTAGAGTGCGCTCTAAACTTTCTGAGGACTCGGGTTTGATTCCCAGCACCACAAAAATGGGAGAAGGATGTGGCAGTCCATTCTCGAAAACAGTCCTAAAACAGGAAGCCATTGGAAACCCTGTGAGGATCACTATGAGTCAAACCCAACTGGATGGCGCCTAACAACAACAACAAGCCTATGGTAGAGATGATGTGGAAGGAGGGAGCATGCACTTTCTGAGCCACTGCAGTGAAGTCACTCAACCTGAGGCTAGGTGGGAGAGACACTAATAGTTAAACATTGTAGGTTTGATTTTTTTGAAAGGAAATGTACCGGTTTTCTTCAAACACACACACACACACACACACACAGAATTACTGCTCACCAAAATTAGAATGGATCAGAATACAAGTAACCGTATCATCAGTGAAAGTCACAATACACTCTCACCCTCTTCTGCTAGACTCTAGATAGACCAAAGAATACTCAAAGTAGCAATTTACAAAACTTTCTTGACATCTTTTTAAAAAAATTCATAACTTTTCTAATCTATAATAGATACTTGCTTAAATACAAACAATTATTTTAAATTACTGTTCCATTAAGTGAGCCCTTGTGTGCACTATTGGTTTTGTGGCTTAATTACCTGACATGCTACCTTATATGCTAGTCATTTGAGAAGTACTGAAGTATAGGTAAATTTAATTCTAGCTAATTATGTGGATATTAATTTGTTATTATTGTTAAGTGCCGTCTTACTATTTTTAGGTGCTCTTGAGTCAGTGTCTGACTTTTAGCGACCCTACATTCAACAGGCAAAACACTATTGTTAGTGCTTCTCTGCTATTCATACTGTTTTTAAAGGCAGATTGTTTTTTGGGAGTGGGTTGCCTGGTCCTTCTCCCAAGCCTACAGCACCTGGTTTTCCTAGGCCGTCTCTCATCCAAGTACTAACCAGGCCTGCTTAACTTCTAAGATCTGACGAGATTGGATGCCACAGTGGTACGGCTGCAGGAGGATATTAATTTAGGCTAAAATTATTGTGTAAGTTAGTGATCATTTTTTTATGGCCACCAAATATAGTTCAGATGATTTAAAATATAGAATCTTGGAAGGTCATAGTGGTAGGTGATGAAAGTTTATGTAATTTTTTATTCTGGATTGAATGAAAGGGTCTAGTAACATGAAGCTAATGAATGCATTAATGAGAATGGATTGTGTCCAAAACTGAGGGGTTTGGCTAAAGGACTGAAAGACCTTGAAGGCTCAAAGGGGAAAAGATCCAATAACATTATAACAGTATTTTTTAAATGAGGAAGGGAGAGAATAGACTCTGAGAAAATGACTTATAGATGGCTTAGAGTGGAAATTAGTCTTTTTGAGAATCAGATTACATGTTAGAATGATATTAGTGTTACTAATCATAAACTTGTGGTGTTTTACTAACATTATGCCTGTGCCCGTTTTCATTGTGCGTTATCCTAACTCAGAATTAATGTTGTTAGTTGTGTTTTTCTTTGGCAGCTATTTGAAGACAATCCTTCCGGACTGACTTGCTTCTGAAATATTTTCTGATTTTTGCCTCTGTCTTGCCAGGACTATCCATATTTCCCTTTCAAGGAGAGCTATGAAAGATTATAGATTAGGTAGAAGTGTTTATATAATACCTTTGCTAGAATATAGATGATACCTCATTGGGGAGAAAAATAAGGCAAGAGGACACCATGTAAGAATGTAGTAATTAAACATAAACCCAGTCTAGGTCTTAATACAATCCAATATTCCTTTTTGTCAAAATGTGATATGTGTGAGAGAGAGAAAGAAAGAAATTTGTAAAAAAGTATTTTGTATAGGAATTCAGGAGGAAGCAAATTTACATTATTTATATATTCTCTTTTAGCTTGAGGTATTTGAAAAAAATCTTATGGGAACAGACAGGACAGTGGTGATGCAATGTGTATCATGCTGTTTGAATTCAATGTTCAGGTTCTCCTGACCTACTTAGTTCCAAATGAATTTGTTTTTGCTGTTAATGGTACTTTTTCTTGAGTTTTCTTGAAGGTCATCCTTTTTTGCTTTTATACCTCTTCAACTACATGATTTTGCCAAACAAACTGGACTTGCATGCTAAATTTATTAGTGAGGAGATGTAGGGAACAGGTCACAGGTCCAGAGGGCCGATCTGGGAGGCCTGAGGCAAGCAGGGCCTTCCCCGGCAGCAACAGTTGCCTTCCGCTCTCCAGTAGCAGGTATCTTGGCTCGTCTGTGTTTTCTGTATAAAATAATGTATACGAAATACAGAAATTATAGAGAATAGGGTAAGTTTATTAAAGATAGACAATGTAGACGTAGATTATAGAGGCGGTACACACACACCTTGGAGATATGAAGGCAGATAGTAGTCTAAGCTCAAACATGTTTTTATAGTGAATTTTGGGCCTGAAGGCACATCTGGTGTCTTTGTTTTATAAAAGTACTTAATGGATCTTTGGAATATTTTGAGAAGGAGGGGCCCATAGGTATTAGTCCCAGGGTAGTCTGCCATTGTTTACATCCAAGCAGCTATCAATCCTGGTCTAGGGTGTGGGGCACATTACAAAGTGTCCTGCCAATTTCCTCAGGGATGCACGTGGCTTCCTTATCATAGCAGAAAGGCAGCCTTGGAGCAATTTCCAATGCCCTTTTCCTCCATATTGCCTGCTAAGCTAGCTATCTAAAAAAATTAATGGTGCCCTTGCAGTTTTAAATTTTGTTTCTGCTAAGCCAAGAAAAAGCAAAATTCAGTTCCTCACCAGCTCCAGAAAAGGGCAGTGAGTTAGGATACTTGGATCTTGCCACATACGATGCTTTTTAGATATGACTATCTTATTTGTGGGGCTGGGATTTAGCTCAGTTGGTAGAGCACTGCTCTGCAGTCTCTGAGGTCCCAAGTTCGATTCCCAGCATCACAAAAATGGGAGAAGGATGTGGCAATCCACTCCAGAGGCAATCCCGAAGCAATCAGCCATTGAAAACCCTATGAGAGTTGCTATGAGTTGGACACGACTCAACAGCACCTAACAACAACAACAACAACAACACCTTATTTGTGCCTGTAGCCTTACCACTGTGGTGTCCAATCCCCTCAGATCTTGGACGCTAAGCAGGGTCAGGCCTGGTTAGTACATGGATGGGAGACTGCCTGGGAACACCAGGTACTGCAGGCTTGGGAGAAGGACCTAGCAACCCACGGGGGTGGGGGGGTAAAGGGGGTATCAGCCATTGAAAACCCTATGAATAGCAGAGAAGCACTATCTGTTTCGCCTGTTGTATTTAGGGTGGCTGTGAGTCAGATACCAAGTACAGGGCACCTAACAACAACAGGAAATATCTAGTGGATATGTGTCTGGTGTCTAGTCACTATGAGTCGGATTCAACTCGATGGCACCTAACAACAACAACAATGTGTCTAGGGTCTTTGTTTTCCAAATGGCTTGAGGGCTTGGGTAAGGTATGGAATCCATTTGAAAATGTCCTTCCAATGTCCTGTGACACCCATTAAAATGGCAGGATCCATTTTCAGTCCCCTTTTCCTCCTATTGCCTGCTAGTGCCTGAGCTAGCTCCTTAACATTCCCATTCCATGACCCTCTAAGAATCCAACACTGAGGTTTTAACCTGTATTTTTTTTTTTTTGCCCAAACATAAATGTAGAACTTAATGAATATTTATAAAGTAAGCATCCCTGTAACCACCTCCAAGGTCAAGATTACAGAGTCCTACAGTATCTCAGAAACATCTTCTTTTGTGGTCATTTCTGATGATAAACATCTGCAGGTATAAACAGTTTTCTGGCTTTTATGATAATCACTTTCTTGTTTTCCTTTGCAGTATTCCTGCTATTTAATTCATCCCTAATTAAAACAATTTTACCTGTTTTGGATGTTTGTCTAGATATATATGCAGTTTACTAGTTTTCCTTATAATGGATTTTGGGAATTTTAAAAAGTCACTTAGGAAAGGAGTAAAATGAAGGAATGTATATTTGCCTGCCTATAACAGTTTTAATTTTAATTAAATTTAGTTTTAATATTTAACTAAAATGGAAGAGTTTTCCTTACCTTCTTCAGCAACAAAGGATGAATGAGATACAGAAATTAATAAATTGCTATTAGATTTTTGTTTTTAATTATTGAGATTCAGTTTTAAATTTTATAAAGACGTAGATATTAATAGACAGCACTGAATCATCATGATAAGCATGAATATCCACAATGTTCTTTTTATAATTAGAAGTTATGTGCTGAGTGCTAGAAGTCAAAGTTCAGTTCTAAATTACCACTCATTTCAGACTCTAGATATGAAGATTTTAATATATATTAACACATTTTCATAGACTTTAGGTGACTTAATATCTTTCAAAGTAAAGATTATTTTTAAAGACTAGAGTAAATGTAAATACATAACTTAGGGATGAAGATTTCCACAACTTACCTTGTTTCTATTAAGAACAATGGTAGAAGTTTCTCTTAATAGTATTAGACGCCAGACTTTTGACCCACTTGTCCTTGGTTTGGAAATGGCCTTGTGCTGTTTATAGTTGTATAACTTTAGCACAAGTGGTTTCTATAGCTACTGTCCAGTACCAGATGTAGAACAGTGGAGAACTTTGATAAGGACAACAGGATTTTTAAACAAAAGCCGGACATGGGTAATTACCCTGAAGCTGAACTGAGGCCCATTATATTCGCACTATCATTTACATTTCATTTCGGACTTGACTGATAGCAAGAAAGGAGAAAATCAGTCCACCAGTTTTTCTCTTCCATCTCTTTGCCTTCTTCCTCACACATTAAGAATGTATATCATAACTTAAATCTGTTTCAGGAATCATAAAGTCTTTGCTGACAAAGTTAAATGAACACCCCTGTTCGGTGGCTTTTGCTATAGTGACAGGATCACTGGTTTTCACTTAATTTAATACGTTTCATAAACCTTTTGTATTCAAGTGCTTGCAATGAAACTGCTGTTTTGTGTAAACTGCTGTCACTTTGAGAATATAAATGACTTAAGGTTAATACTAGTGAGGTAGGAGAAATCATTATCAGCAACTGTCAATGAGTAAAAGGACAACTTAAACCTCACCTACAATTAAAATAGAAGCCATTGTGTTTTCTCCTCTGAATGATGCAGCTTCCTTCCCTAGAAAAAAGTGATCCCTTATTTCTACAGAACAGTAACTTTAGGAATTGATGATTTTCCTTAGGTATTATTTTTACTGAAGTTTTGGAGTCTATAAAATGAACTCTTGGCTGGGATTTGGCTCAGTGGGTAGAGCGCTGTGCTGCAGTCTCTGAGGTCCTGAGTTCAATTCCCAGCACCGCAAAAATGGGAGCAGGGCCTAGCAATCTACTCCCAAGGCAATCCCGGAACAGTCAGCCATTGAAAACCCTATGAGAGTCGCTATGGGTTGGATACCGACTCGACGGCACCTAACAACAACAACAACAAAATGAACTCTTAGCAGTGAGAGGCCACGATGAGATAAGAGTTTTGGCCTTAGTGAGAAGGTAAGTAGGCAGTAGTGTAAGAGGTGAGGTTTTAAGAATTAAGCAAGTAGGAGCCAGTGTACAGTAGAGGAGCAGCGAGAGAGAGGGGAGAAAGTTGAAGAAATTTATACCTGATGACTAAGTATTTGCTGAGAGTGAATAAATAGATATTGGAAGAACTTGATGGCAGGTGAAATTTTGGAAAGGGTACTGTAAGAAATGAAAAAGCAAAGTGTTGAACAATTTTTGCATTCATATACCTTTCTTATTTGTACATTTTCTTTCCTCAACTTGATTACGTGTTCCCTGAGGGGAATGCCATGGCTTTTGTCACTTCCCATGTGTTTATGGGGCCATATTTATTAAGAGTTGCGGCTAAATGGGCAAGGCTTTGTCTTTATTCTTGGAGAATTTGTGCATCAGGAGAAATGGTCACCCAGAGCATCCCCACATGGTATGTTGGGGTTTGTAGTGATCTGTGAGACATGTGTGAACCTGAGAAAACACACACCTGCCGAGATGGTGCTTGAGGCAAGAGAGGTGGGTAATTTGGTAGGGAAGCTATCATTTTAAGCAAGGTCCAGAGGCATTAGAAGGGTCATGGTACATGCAGGGAAGCCTGCATACTTCAGCATGACTGGTATACTTAGCATTTGATAGCAGAACTGGAGTTCTAGATCTGAAAAAGGAAGGCAATACCCATATCAAAGGATCTTACACAGCATTTTCAGTGATGGCAAGCCCACGAGGAGTGTTAAGAGAGTGGCAGAAGTTCATGTTTTATGAAGGTCACTATAGCTTCAGTGGGTAGGTGGATTTGAGTTGTAGAAAAATACTTGTGATACTAGTAAAATACTTGTGATACTAGTGGATAGGTTCCTGATATGGTCATGCAAAGATGATGAAGTAATGGCAGATTTCTGAGAGAAGGCAGTAATTAGGAAGAATTAGAGATTGTAAAGGACAGGATGGAATGGAGAATACTGGGTGGGGATGTAGACAAAGCAGAGCTTGTTGTTGTTGTTGTTAGGTGCCTGTCAAGTAAGGTGCAACTCATAGCAATCCTCAGGGTTTTCAGTGGCTGATTGTTTTGGGTTTGCTTTGGGAGTGGATTGCCAGGTCCTTCTCCCATTTTTGTGGTGCTGGGGATTGAACAGAAGGCCTCAGAGAGTACAGCGAGGCACTCTACCAACTCAGCTAAACCCCAGCTCCAGGCAGAGCTTGGTGACTGGATAATTGGTGTGAAGTAGATGGGTCTTAAGGAGGGCTTTTAGAAATCTACCTTTGGACACTTGAGTGGATCATAATTTTTTGTCCCCACAGACCATGCTACTGTGCCACTTTCCTCAGCTACTATAATAGTCTCCTAATTGACTTCCCTGCTTCTGCAAGTTCTTATCCATTTAATTTCCTGCACAGTGGCCAGAGTATCTTTCAGATTACAAATAGATAATGAATTTCCCCTGCTTAAATCTCACCAATGACTTTCTGTGGAATTTAGAATAAAATTTCAGATCCTCCATATAACCTTCAGGCCACCCTGATCTACCCCTGGCCTGTCTCCAATTTCACTTTCTGCCACCTTCCCTTTTGTTCACCAAGCCTCACCTCAACCACATGGACCTCCTTACAGTTCCCAGAATGGGCTCACTTTCTAGTCTTAGAGTTCTGGATATTGTGTTTCATCTCTATGGAATGTTTTCTCCCCCCCCCAATTTTTTTTTTTTTCTTTTGGTACTTGGGTCCTCTCACATACTTTCCAAGTGCTCTACCACTGGGCCACACCCCCATCCCATTTTTTATTTAGAGACAGGGTCTCTCTAAGTTACATAGCCTGCCTTTGGCCTTGAACTCATGATCCTTCTGCCTCCACCACCTGTGTTACTGGGGTTTATAGACATGTGCCACTGTGCCCAGCTTTCTTCCTCCTCCTTTCTATAAGTAAGTTTAATTCATCCTTTAGTCTCAGGTAAATGTCACTTCCTTAGGGAAGCCTTTCTTTTTCCCCTTCACCCTTCTAATAAGGTGTCTCTTTATATTCTTATGGTGCCCTTTTCTTCCCAGTGTTTAGCCACAGTTCATAAGTGTGGTTTAGGATGTGTATTGTTTTCTATAGCCTGCAGCTGTACCACTGTGGCATCCAATTCTGTCAGATCTCTTATATCTAGTTAGTCCCTGGATGGGAGACCGCCTGGGAACACCAGCTGCTGTAGGCTTGGGAGAAGGACCCGGCAATCCAATCCCAAAAAACAGTCTGCCATTGAAAACCATATGAATAGCAGAGAAGCAAAAACAATACTGTTTCTCCTATTGTACATAGGGTCACTATGAGTCAGACACCGATTCAAGGGCACCTAACAACAATTGTTTTCTATCTTCCAACAGTATGCAAACTCTGTGAACTCATCATAGACCTCTACTCTTCCTCTGCACTAAATAAATATGTATGGAATAAGCAGTAACTGTTCAGTGATTATCTTGGGCCACTCTAAAATAAAAACAATCATACTGAACAGTGTTTAAACCATCCATTTGAAGGAAGAGTAGGGACAGGTAGCCAGAAGTTTCGTGTTTGAACTATGCTGAATTTTATAATTCCCTGACATTAACTAGGGGGACAAAGCAGTTTCAGTTCTGTGATACCTAGGCCTTGTTTCCCATGAAAAGCAAACCAAAAAACAACTGAACTGACATACTGTGGAAAACCTAACACCTTCTCTTTATTTGTTATTGTTGTTAGGTGCCCTTGAGTCAGTATCCGACTCATAGCAACCCTACATACAACAGGTGAAACACTATTGTCAGTGCTTCTCTGCTATTCATAGGGTTTTCAGTGTCAGATTGTTTTTTGGGAGTAGGTAGTCCTCCGTCTCCCAAGCCTACAGTATCTGGTGTTCCCAGGTGGTCTACCATCCAAGTACTAACCAGGCCTGACCCTGCTTAGCTTCTGAGATCTGAGGGGATCGGATGCTGCAGGGTTACGGCTTCAGGCACTGTCTTTATTTAGGGAGGAGGTAATACATGATAATGGCAAATTTCTGAGAGAAAGTAGTAATTAGGAAGATAGTTTTACCTAAGTGGAGTTCTCAGTGAAGGATCTTTTGTCCTTTTACAGCCTGAGCAGTTTATGATCCCCAGTTTGAGAAACTTTAAAATATGTTCTCATTGTATAATCCCTTGTATAATTTTAAGTTCCACTTAAAATATCAGTTTCAGATGTTACTATAGAACATACAATTTTGTTTCTTGAGAATGTATTCCCCTTTAGATTAAAATTTACTAAATTATAAATGGCTGAATACTTTCCTTTAGTGTATTTTAAGTTCTTTTTATTAATGCTGTTCTTTTTGATGTACAATTGTGAAAATTAGTAAGGAGGACTAGGTGGGTATAGTGGCCCATGCCTATAATTGTAGCACTTGAGAGGCAGAGGCAGGTTCAAGGTCAGCCTGGACTATAAAGCTAGACCCTGACTTAAAATAAAAAATACAAATAAAGAAACAAGAAAGAAAAGAGAAGAAAAAAAAAAAGAGGATTAACTTAAACACAGATTGAAAACAGGCTTGTTTATATATATTTTTTCCTTGTTCTAGAGAGTGGCTTTCAATTCTAGTTTGCACATAGATAAGTGATACAGTTATAATCACTGAGGTGAAGTGTATTTGTATATTTCTGCATCATTCTTTAAAAATGAAAAGTTTTGAGTAAATGTTGATGTTGTCTGAGGAAAAAGGCCATCCTATTCATGTGGGGTCTGTGTGATTCTGGATGTTTACAGCAGTCAAGACTTGAAAACAGCTAGAGAAACAGAGTTCCTGACCATCAGATACATGGTCTGCTCTGCAGTAGGTGAGCTGTTTTAGTCCTCATCAGGAAATCTTATGAAGAAGGCTTTATCTACTTCAGCCAGCAGAGGGTAGTGTACACATAAAAGTGAACTGCTGATTTGTGAGGCTTCTTCTGGTTTCTTTGGCAAGTGTGTTAGAATTCCTCCAGTGGTTTATGTTTAGAATTAGCAGTACTGATAGGACAGGAAATTGGTTGGGTGGGACAGTGGTTAAAGGGGTTCTGTCTAAAAGTTTAGATCTGAAATATGTGCTGCTATAACATTGCTGTTCAGTGAGGAATGTCCTCTAAATGTCAAACTCCATTTCAAAGATCCACTAATCTACTATGTGGGAAATTAACTCTTTAGCCACTGTTTTAACGAGATTTCTACTGTTGAGAGGGGGAGAGAGAGAGAGAGAGAGAGAAATGTAATTACTAAAACCTGAGCTTTTGAAACCTGATGTAGGCTGCAATTCTGGCAGTGCTTCTTACTAGCTATGGGACTTGTGGCAGATTATTTAAATTCTTTCAACCTCTGTTTCCCTAAGTGTAAAATTTAGATAATCAGCTATGAAAGGATGCAGAAAATTAAATAATTAAAATTAAATAATTATCTTACACATGGTAGCAACTAAAACATATGTTAGTTCCTTTTTTGCGCTAGAACTTGTGTATGTCCTGGGATATTTACAGTTGTGGATTATCTTTTAAGGATAAGAAAGAGAGATATTTCCCTCATGTAAGCATATGTGGCTACAGATTTTCCTGTTGTTGTTGTTGTTGTTGTTAGGTGCCGTTGAGTCGAATCCAACTCATAGTGACCCTCATAGGGTTTTCAATGTCTGACTGTTTCGGGATTGCCTTGGGAGTGGGTTGCCACATCCTTCTCCCATTTTGCAGTGATGGGAATTGAACTCGGGACCTCAGAGACTGCAGAGCAGCGCTCTACCAACTGAGCTAAATCCCAGCAGATTTTCCTATAGAAACTCTTAATTTCTAGTTAAAAAATGAGGATAAGCAACAGTGTGATCACAGTCAATGTTTTGTTCATTTCTCCTTGATTACTACTAATAGTTAAGAAATTTGGGAGAAGTGGTCTTTAATCTTTCATCACTATAGTTTGCTCTTTCAGTATTTCCTAATTGCCAGCTGGAGGTTAGCTCAGTTGGCAGAGTGCTGCTCTGCGCTCTCTGAGGCCCTGGGTTCAATACCCAGCACTGCAAAAATGGGAGCAGGAGCTGGCAGCCCACTCTCAAAACACTCAGCCATTGAAAACCCTATAAATAGCAGAGAAAGCACTGACGGTAGTGCTGGGCACAGCACAGTGTATGGGACTGTTGTGTTCTGTTGTACATAGGGCCTCTATGAGTTGGACATGACTTTATGGCACCCAACAACAACAACAGTTCTTGTTTTTATTATTTACTAAAAACATTGCAAAACTCAAGTTCTATGATATATAGATGATACAGTGATTGATAGCAATAGATAAATTGGGAAATCTTAGTGAAACCTAAACTCAAACACTTGGGAAGCTTGAGTGAATGAACAACATCAAAGACTATATTGCTTGAGAATACTCTTCTCCTCTTAAGTAAACACTTTGGCCTTTGAGATACTGAGTTTAAAAAAAAAACCTGTGGGTATTCCTGGTGGAGATGGACAGTGAATAGAGAAAAGTCATGAAAAGGCGATGAAAACTATGTAGAGTTGAATGTTATCATCTCAAGTATGAGCCCTGGTAAAAGTATACTAAAGATAGGATGAAATGGTAGAGAAAAGAGAACCAAAATTGACTTTGCCATTTTCTTCAGCATTGAGGTAACAAATTCTGAATGTTACATATAGTATAGTGCATTCCATATGGACGGGATATCTTTTAAATGTATGTTATTTGTAGGTATATGGTGTTTATATGTATATGTATGATGGTATGTATGTGATGGTATGTGTTAGGACAAAGATACACCAGACATTTCATAAGGAACATTTTATGATCTGTGACTTTCCTCTTTAGTTGAAAATAATATCCAGAGTCCCCGGAGTTTCTGGCTTACCCTGAAGCAGGACTTACTGCTGCAAAAACTGGAATGCTTCCTGCCAGATCCTTGGCTGCACAGGGTTTTGGAGCTTTTGGGTTTTCTGGGAGTTTCTGTTCGGAATGTTGTATTTCACAATTGGAATAATAAGTCTTAGAGAAGGGGGCATTCCAACACAGCTCCCACTCACTCACCTCACACTAATTATTCTTCTTTACTACCTGAGAGATAAAGAAAACAGTTTTTTTCTCTCCAGAGATTACATTTCTGAAGCTAATAGTCTGTCCCATCATTTCCAGTAGCATGTATGTCTTTTCTGCCTTGTCCCTGTGGCACTGAACAAAATACACAGGTTGTTAAGGGGTTATTTTGCTTTTCTGATATTCTGAGGGAATCTTGTGGTCTAAACTATTTGGATAAGGAATGTAATAGCTACTAAATAGTTTCGTGATAACCATTAGCATAGGTTTTAGGTGTTCTTTTGCTTTTTTTTTTTTTTTTTTTTGACTTCTCTCCTGTTTACTCCCCATCTCTGACACTGATCTTTATATTCCTTATTCTTTCAGGTTACTTTTTTGTTTTTGGCAGTGCTGGGGATTAAACCAGGCAAGCGCTCCACAACTCAACTACATCCCAAGCCCATATTCCCCAATCTTATTTTTTATGACCTTATTTTGATTGTACAAAATAATGGGTTTCATTGTGACATTTTCATACATGCGCATAATGTACTTTGATCATAGTGCCTGTTCTTTATCACTAGTTTACCCTGTTTATCCCCTTTAGTTCCAATATGAGCTATTTTAGTAAGTTTTCTCTTTGATCTATGAAAAAAGCCTGCCCTGTGCTGTTCTTTGGCTTTTGTCTTCCCTTCTCCTTAGGTTCGGGAGGCACCCTAGCACCTGAGCCTGTGTCAGTCACTAGGAGCTACACATTTCTGTCCTACCTTATCCTCTTCATTCCTGCAGGATATTCCATGAAGTTATCCACAGTGTATTTTGAAGGGGAGGTGGTCATGCCTGGGGAGTCATGGGGAGAATAGAGGACAGACAGCAGAGCTGGGAGGAACTTTGTTGCCTGTGCTCTGACTCCTCTTGCACAGGAGGGGCAAGTGAGATGTCATTCAGCAAGCTGAAGTGTAACTGAATCTAATTCCCAAATATTAAGAGAAAAGCCTGAGGACTGGGGAAAATTTGAATCCATTTTGATTTTAATCAAGGGGTAGAATACTAAATTTGTGTGCTAATAAGTTGAGTTTAGTCTTAGTGTGGAGAATATACTGGAGAATGATCCACTCAAGGCCATGCAACTGGTCATTTAGGGAAAAAACAAAAAATGAAGAAGGCCTAAAGTATTGGGATTATGGGTAGAGAAGTGAGTTTGAGATATTTATGACATAGAAGCTAAGATTTTAGCACTGACCAAATGTGAGAAGAGGAGGAAGAGGGATTTGACCTAAGTTTCTGGTTTTGAAGACAAAGTGGAGAATGATGCAGAGAGCTATGAGAAGAATAGTGTAGGAGAAATGGTGGCATCTGGACATTACTTTAAGATAAAAGCAATGACAAATATTTCTGCTAGGATTAAGCTGATGTAGCTCAGGAAATAGACAAGTTTCAAGTGATTTTATTTGATATAAGAACAGCATTTAGCATAGTTGGAGGAGAAGTTGATGGCATGCCCTTTCCTTTGATCAGATTTATGATAAAAGTTAAAATGAACAAGTCAAGTTAAATGCTAGAACATTGTTTTCTATTATTATTGTCCTGAGTACCATCCTGAGATGTGGACTAAGCTTGAGCCCACCTTTGAAGTCTGCTGTGCTTATAGGGTTATGATATCCTTTAGCATCCCTGTGGTGGCTCCTTAAATCTCTTGGCCTGAAAATTTTATCTCATCACAATATGCTTAGTTATGGAAGTAAGTTAGTAATACTTCAGGTCTAGCTCTATTCCTTTCTTGATAGGCGGCAGAACTATCTAACAAAGTCTTAGTTCATTACCTCTTTATTCCCAGAGCAACAGCTGTCCTGAAGAAACCTTACTAAGTTGTAGTAAAGTGTGCAGTCTCTGAAGTCAGACAGATCTGTATCCAAACCACAGTTCCATTACCTTCCAGTTGTGTTATCTTGAGCCTATACTTGACTTGTAAGTAATTCCTCACCAGTAAAATGTTGGTGGAAAAACAACCCGCCAGCCCACTCTCCAAACAACAGCCATGGAAAACCCTATGAATAGCAGAGAAGCACTGACTGTAGTGCCAGATATGGCACAGTGTTGGGTAGTGTTTCGTTCTGTTGTACATAGGATTGCTATGAATTGGACTCAACTCCATGGCACCTAGCAACAACAACAAAATGTTGACAATAGTACACCTATCACTTAGAACTGATAGATTTTATTAGGGCATATAAAGCATTTAGTATAGTTTGGGTCCATAATAAATACCTAATAAATATGACCTTTTATTTACTTTGTTTGTTGCATACCTACAGATTGACTACATAAAATTTTTTATCTTTTGGGGATTGTATGGTACATAATTTCAGTAACCACTGGCATGTTTTCATGTGCTTACAGAAATTGGAACACACTTAGTGCCATAAAATTTATTTTTAATGAAATCAGGGAATCTTGTTTAGTTTTTAGCTTTCCCCCATCCTAGGGCATATATGATAAGAAAGTGCTCAGCTACTTAGCTACATCCCCTTACTCAGAATTATTTATTTTTTGTTTTTATTTTTGTGGTGCTGAGAATCTAACCCCAGACCTTGTGCATGCTAGATAAGTGCTCTACCATTGAGCTATACCCTCAGTGATAATTTTTAAATAATTTTTATGATTTTTAAAAATAATTGTTGTAAAAATAGTTTCTGAATAAACGAGTCTACATTGTTTTGGCTAAACCTGGGTTTCTGTTAATGTTAGATATGAGGGGAAGAATGAAGGTACTCATTTCATACAGTAATGAAGAAAAATATTTTGAGGATTTTTATATTCCAGATATACTTTTAGCTAACATTTTGATATTGATAAATATCAGGATAAAAATTAGGCATCATGTGTTTTGATTGGAACTGTAACGTACTTATTGTTGTTAGGTGGCCTCCAGTCAGATCTGACTCATAGTGTTCCTAAGTATAACACAACAAAACACTACTCAACATTGTGCCACGCACACGATTGTTTTATGTGTCAGCCCATTATTACAGCCACTATGTTTCTTCTCATTTTGAGTTGTTCCACTTCAGCAAAAGGAGGTCCCAGGGGCTTCTCCATTCTAGTCATTATGGTCAACTCTACTTTGAGGAGGTGACTCTTTCCCAGTCATTTCTTGAATGCCTTCTAGCCTGGGGGATCTCATGTTCCAGCACTATATGAGACAGTGCTTCTCTGCTATTCATAGGGTTTTCAACGACTAATTGTTTTAGTCTGGAAGCTCAGCTGAAGGCTGTCCACCATTGTTGGTCCTGCTGATATTTCTGAGATACCAGTGGCAAAGCTTTCACCATCATAGCAACATGCAAGCCCCCACAACATCACAAACTGACAGACACAGGGGGGGTGATCTACTTAGTGCCATAAAATTCAAATAGCCACCTATTTATTTTTGATGAATTAGAAAATCTGTTCTAAAAGCCATACCTGCTCTCAAAAGTACATTAATCCATGTGTAATTGAATATGAATCAAAGAAGTACATGGGAAATATTTTGTTTCTAATTAGATATTTTTCACAGTTTGGAGTGGTTTGTGGAATTGGAGGAGAAGCTGATGTTTTATGTTCCTGCCTGTCTTCCTGCTTTCCTCCCTCAGTTTACTCAGCCAAAATACGTTCAACATTCTAACCCTTACTGACTTTTCCAGAGTCCATTAAATGTCCATGTGAACACTAACCCTTATTTATCTGTGAAATCTAAAAATGTAGAAATCTCTTTTTTAGCGTGTATCTCCATCTACTATATGAGCAATTATTTATTGCACTAACTATGGATGTAGTCCTAGAGTTTTATGGGACTGTAGGACATCACACAAATGCAATAATGTTTAGTTACATACCTTCTCTTGAGTAGAACCTTCTTGGTTTAATTATTCTTATCCATAGCCACAGATGATTTCAGTGTGGGCTGAACTTAGGAATCAGAGGAAAGTTGTTGGGCTATTTTCTGGAACATTTCTCTTTGCTATCTCTGAATAATAAAAGTGTCCTCTGTGCAGAGGACTGTTGCAAGGATTCAGTGAGTGAAGTAAGTGAAGACACTGAATATCCAAGTGTGATACAGTTTTAAAATGATCGTATATTCCCAATTCAAGCAATAAAAAAAAGCAAAGGTACATTAGAGTGTGACTTTGCTTAGAGTTAAATGGCTGCTTTGACTGCAGGCTAATGAAAGAAATAACTTAAACATCTTTATATTTTGTATTTTTCAATCAATCAGAACCGGGACCAGTATTCACATCTGTTGAGTGATCGTTTTCTGCCATACCAAGGTCATAATTCCTTCCGTGAGAAGTATTTCAGTGGGGTAACAAAAAGAATTGCCAAGGAAGAAAAACCCAGCCAGGAGTGAAAATTAAGATTTGGACAATGAAGAAAGATGAGCATTTGATAGAAGAGGCATCTGCCCTTACTGTGTGGTACTCAGGGGTGGGACCCAGGGCCTCACACATAGTTTGCAAGTACTTTGCCACTGGGGTGCACCCCTAGCTCATATTTGATTTTTTATTTTGAATCAGGATCTTGCTGAGTTATATAGATTGCCTTTGGCTTCCAATTTGTGGTCCTCTTGCCTCCTCCTCTCAAGCTGCTGGGATTACAGGTGTGTGCCACTGCACCCAGCTTAGAAAAGACATCTGGATGTAAACTTTCATGTATGAACCAGAAAACATACTATTTTAAATTTTTATATAAAAAATACTACCAAGTAAATTGAACAATTTTAAAGTTATCTTTGTTTTATAGACTATTTTGTTGCATGTGTTGTAAAGTCCTGTGAAATTTATTTATCATGTTTGTATTCTTAGTTATTGATGGAAATTGACTCAATAGTTATATTTTATACAATTAATTTACAAGGAAAATATTGTTGACTTTTTAAATATATCTGCCAGATATGTTATAAGCAATTAAGAGTGGTTAAGAATTTATTCAGTTGGTAAATTTATTTAGCTTGGCTTTTCATTGTAATTGATTTATATTGTCACCAATAAACTTTCCTGAGAATTTCTAAAGTCGTGTAGTGCTTTTTCATCAGGGGAAATGCGATGAGGGAAATGAATTTTTAACCATAAATTCCAGACAGGTAATAACAATGATAATGGTGATGCTGAAAAAGCCTAGGACCTGACAACATAAAAAGATTCCAAACTTCTTAAGGCCTGTGCACATCTGAAGCTCCTTTGTACCTTGGATTTGCTGTTGCATTCCTAAATCTTGACTATTGGTCAAGTTAACTACCCTCAATTTTTGGTTTAAAAAGTAACTGCTAGTTAAAAGCAGTAACAGCACAAATCCTTGATCGTTCCCTAATGGTATTAAGCCTAATCAGTGCTCTTTGAAATAGAAGCTGTATTTTTCTTGAAGGAGAAACTTTGCTGAGTCCACATTGTGTCCATCATGGAAATATCTTGTTTGAAAACCACTATACCCGTTAATTCAGGATGCTAATAGCTTTCTGCTTTCGGTGGTCAAATGTACCTCAGCAGGGCGGCAGTAAATGGATCCTTTCTCTCTAACCAGAGCCTATTTTTATTTATGTTATTATTATTATTTTAGTGTTACTGCTGACTTTTATGAACTCAAAATATTAACTTACATGGGTTAAGAGCTCCAAAAGTCCAGCACTGCCCAAATAGACAGGCCAGGTTATCTGCTTGGTTCTTTTCTTGTCTTGCAGCTCTGGATTTCAGCAGCAGATCTCTAACATTTCAGTGATTGTTTTGTTTGGGTTTCTGGATGTGATTTGTGGTACATTGGGGAAAATCTAAAACTATTCAAGGATGATTTATTTTCAGTATTTCTGTTATAAACCATCTTATTTAAATTTTTTTGAGGTTATATGAGGGGTGAGTATGAAACTTTGTAGCTGACTCAATTGGAATATGAGATTTTTAGCTTAACCCGTTTTTTAGGTTGTCACAAAAATTATTCCAAATAAATAGTCCTGGAGATTTGCAACGTTTATGTTAAGCAAGTTTTCCTTAAAAGTTATCCAATGCATTAAAAATTTTAAGTTATTTTTATTGCTACTAATTGAGGTCTTCTAAATTTCAGTTCTCCTATTGTGAGGCTTATTTTCTTATTTATCTGTAAGTTCATTTTCATGTTCCTGAAACATCGCTAGACTCAGAGTATTAATTTGTGTGGTTGTTTTAAAGTTGATACTGAAAAATGAAAAAGAAACCTGATCAGTTTCAACCAATTTTGATGTTTGGGTATAGGCTAAAGCCCTCTTATTTTAAAAGAGAGATTTTACTTTCTGACAAAGGGATCTTATTTTCTGCATAAGTTACAGAAGATCATTTGAAGGATTGCTTTAGTTTGATGTGTGACCACTGTATTCCTTATGCAGCAGGAATATCACCTAGCAAGATGCCTGCATTTCATGTAGTCTTGTAGTTTGAATTTACGTTATAATCTGGGAGGGAACCCTAGGTGGTCTGTGGACTTGGACAATTTAATGTTTATAATACGACAAAATTTATAATTTTCTTTCTGGCATGTATTAAATAGCTACAAAATCCAGACAGTTACCTTGGTGATGTTTCATCAAAAGGGCCTCCTTCCTGTCCATACTGGTGAATGCTTTTTTTTTCTGTGATAGCTGGGAGGGAATAGTGGGGTAGGTGGTCTTGGTGTGTTTGGCCAAAGTGGCCAACAGATTTTTTAAAAGTTTAAAATCTGCTAAAATTTTCTCAGCCACTTCCTGTCCAGGGTGAGCTAGCTTGCCACTAACTTCCTATGACTAAATCTTTAAATATAAGGATTAAGCAATAAAATATTTTCAAACTGTTTTAAACTCTGGGAGGTAAGTCAGTATGGCCACTATTTTCTTATGGATAAAACTCCCTCAAATATTGAGGTTCCCTACATATTTAAGAAAAATGGTAATTCCAACTAACCTTAAGTTTGATAAAGGAAAGTAGAATATGAGTTAATATCTTAATATCCCTAGATATATTGTACTGGATGTTTTTATTTGATTGGGTAGAAAATGTCCTGTGAAAGTTTGATACATGGAAATAACTTTTAAGGTAGTATGTTTTATACTCAATTTACCTTAGTGAAGTAGGAGTTTGACTTTCTAACATCAGGAAAATAAATGTTAAGGTTGTGTTATCTAGATGCCAATATAAGCAAATCTGTCTCTTGAATAAAAGGTCTTCATTGTTTTATGTTAGAACTGCTGGCACGCTATACTGGAAATATTATCAAATATTGCTTATCCAAAGAGATAGGGAATAAACATGTTTCTTTATTTAAAATCGAAGGTAACTTTTGGGAAATGATCTTCATTCTGTACCATTTTAATAAGGTTCCTTTAAAAAAGCACAGTGGAACTAACCTGATGTTAATATTTCTAATGGGCTAAAAAAAGAAAAACTGTACTAAAGTAGGGCTTAAATAAATTCATCAAGGCAGTGTAGGGGTGGAAATGGAAGTGTGTGTTGCCAAAGAAATTGATGACCTTATTGTTGACCTGTTTGACCAAAAGAGAATAAATTATACCAAAATAAGAACCTTGGCTCTTTTTTGCAAGAATATGGTTTTGTTCCATTACAAAATTATTTAGAAAACTAAACACTTGCAAGATCTTTTTTTTTTCTTAGAAGGATTGTACTCATAGAGTAAGTGAAGTTTACTTTCATTTCCAACTCACCCATTCCCATTTTTCTCAGATATTTATCAAGAAATGTGGTTTGTAATCCAAACAAAAAAAGTGCCTTAATCCAGAACATACACATGGACACAATAACACTAGAGTGATGGTGTTTGTACTTTACTAAAACATTGAAATCTTCTCTAAAACAGAGTGGTTTGAGAACATAAGGTCTAGAGTATAAAGAATTATAATGGAATGATAAACATATCTGTGATTCTATCTCACCATAGAATCAAAGAAACAGCACATTCCTGTCTATCCTTTGGGGTGAAAAAAAATTTATTAGGGAAACTGACCCTTTTCCTTTAAATGATGTCTGCCTCAGGATGTTCACATGTTTCACTGTGTGGGAAAAGCACATTGACATTTAGACATAATTGAGGCCAACCTGGAATTTGGCTCTTATCCCTTCCTTCATAAGACTTTGTAGACAGGCTCTTGGGAGAATGGAGGTTTAATTGTTATGGCAGTCTCTTAAGAAGCCTGGGTCATGGAACAACATGGGGCTTAATAGATGAATGTGAAGATAAGCCAGCTTCCCTTACATAACTGCTAGTTCTATTTCTTGAGATATTAGGATGTGCTTAATACTTTTTTTTTTTAGAATTTAAAAGTTCTTTTAGTACTTTAATTATACATATTTATGGCGAACAGAGTGATAATTCAGTTCATATATACAGTGTGCAATCATATCAGGATTGCTGACATTTCCATCTCCTTAAACTATACAACAAAAGATAAAATTTTTTGATTAGCGTGTAATGATAATTGTACATATTCAAGAGGTATAGTATGGTTTTTGTTTTTATGTTGCATACTGTGTAGTGAGATTCATTATGGGATGCTCATAGAGTTGCATCCTGCATTTTGCCCTTGTTCCTCTTTATCCCACTGTGTGCTTACCTCACCCTCCCACTAGTCTCCTACTCCCTCATGATTTCACTTGTATTTTTCAATCTTAGATATGTATGATTTTATGTGTGTGTGTGTGTGTGTGTGTGTGTGTGTGTGTGTGTGTGTGTACATACACTCTCCCCTTTTTTTGTAAAGTAGAACTAGCTCCTGCATATGAGTGAGAACATGTAGTATTTCTCTTTTTGGGTCTGGGTTTCACTTAAAATGATGACCTCCAGTTCCATCCATTTTGCTGCAAATGGCATAATTTAATTTTTCTTTGCTGATGAATAATATTCCATTGTGTATATATACCATGTTTTTTAAATGCAATTTTCTGTTGATGGACATTTGGGCTGAAAATGCAGGTGTCTCTGTAGTATGATGACTTACCTTCCTTTGGATATATGCCTAGAAGTGGTATAGCTGGGTCTTATGGCATTTCTTTTTACTTCTCTGAGAAAACTCCATACTGATTTCCATAGTGGTTGAACTAGTTTACAGTCCCACCGACAGTGTAAAAGGGTTCCTTCCCCATGCCCCCACACATCCTCATCAGGGTTTGTTTTTGAAAGTTCTTACTAAAATAATCATGTAGTCATGCTAAGCTGAATTGCCCAAAAAGCAATCTGATTTGATGTTTTAATCTATGACTTTAAAGTCATTTTAATATAAAGCATGAGAATCTCCCCTTTAATCAAGGCTCTCTGACTGTCCTGGGGATTTATTGGAAGTCTTATTTGGCTAACATCCAACAATGAAGATGAGATGGCAAGATGTGTGAAGTTAGTGAAATTAGAAGGGAAAAAAAGACTGGGTGGAAAATGAAAAATTTAAATGTGAATGGTGCTTATAATATTGGAGTTGTGCTTTAATGGACAAAGTATTTTATCTAATATTTTGGTGAAGTGATTCCAGATGGTCAGAGTTAGAATTGGTAAACTCTAAAAATCTGTACTCCCACATACCTGTCAGCTTGTTATACTGTGGGGGCTTTCATGTTGCTGTGATGGTGGAAGCTCTGCCACTGGTATTTCAGATACCAGCAGGGCCAACCATGGTGGACAGGTTTCAGCTGAGTTTCCAGACTAGGGAGAAAGACCCAACAGCCTACTCGCAAAACAATTAGCCATTGAAAACCCTATGAATAGCAGAGAAGCACTGTCAAACATAGTGCTGGAAAAGGAGCCCTCTAGGCTGGAAGGCATTCGTGAAATGACTGGGAAAGAGTCGCCTCCTCAAAGTAGTTGTTATTAGGTTCCATCAAGTTGAGTCTGACTCATAACGACCATATATACAGCAGAATGAAATACTACCCAACACTGTGCCATGCCCAGCACTATTGTTGATGCTCTCTGCTATTCATAGGGTTTTTGATGGCTGATTGTTTTGGTAGTGGGCTGCCAGATCCTGTCCCAAGCCTGCAGCACCCGGTATTCCCAGGCAGTCTTCCATCCAAGTACTAACCAGGCTCCACCCTGCTTAGCTTCTAAGATCTAAGAAGATTGGATATCAGGGTGGAAGTAGATTTGACTTTAATGATGGGAGTGGAGTAAGTCTCCTGGGACTTCCTTTTGCTGATGTGGCACAACTCAAAATGAGAAGAAACATAGTGGCTACAATTCAGACTCAAACCTAAAAAGATCATGTGCATGGCATAGTGTTGGGTAGTATTTCATTCTGTTGTACATATGGTAGCTATGAGTTGAATCCAACTCGACAGCACCCAACAACAACAAAAATCTATAAGAGTTCCTTAATGTTTGTGTATAAATCACCAGCTGGACCCAGGAGTGGTGACTCATGCCTATAATCCCAGCAATTAGGAGGCTGAGGCAGGAGTATGGAGTTCAAGGCCAATCTGGGCTACGTAGTGAGACCCTGCCTCAAAGCAAAGAAACAACAAAAACCAAATTAATCAATCATGAATTGGAGTGTTTCACTACAAGTCTGAATATTTTTAGTAAAAATAGCAAGATTTTTGTGGAGAGGAGTGTTTTTCTATATGTATACATTTTTTCTTTCCTGCAGTACTGGGAGGTTGAACTCAGGGCCTCATGCATGCTGGGCAAGTACTCTACCATTTTGCTGCACCCCCAGCCCTTTATTTATGTATGTATTTATTGCTTGCTTACAGTACTGGGAGAGAGGTGGTCAAACCTAGGGCCTCACACATACTAGGCCAGTGCTCTACTTCTTAGCCACACCCTCAACCCCCTTTTTATTTTTTATTTTGAGACAGAGTCTCACTAAGTTGTGTAGACTGCCTCTGGCCTTGAACTCACTATTCTCTTGCCTTTAAGTTGCTGAGATTACAGATGTATGCTGTGGCACCTGGCCTTACAATGTCTACCTTTTGAGTAGCAGTTCTTCATAAATCTCTTGCATTTTTGTGTGTTTTTCTAAGTGGACTCCCTTTGTCCTGGGATGTGCTATCCAAGATGTTTGTATAGTGAGCTAAGTAACTACCTGGAAGAGTGTGTCTTCCCCCGGCACCCCATCCCCCAAACACACACACACACACACACACACACACACACACTGCCATCCTAATTCCCAGAGCAGAGGTTAAGTTTGCGTATAAGCTTGGAAGATAGTGTCTTCCTTCCAGAGTAAAAGGCATGCTTACTGCCCTTGCTAAAAGATACGAATTCTCTAAGCTGATGTTTTCTCCCTTGTAATGAATGCAACCCACTCCATGTGTAGGCACTCCTGTGGGTCCGCCAAGGTCACCCCCTTGAAGCTTGGTTATAAGCAAGAACCGATTTGGGTATGCTGATTATTATGTCACTTGCTGTGCCATGAGTTATAAAGTTCTTTGTACGTGTCCTAAGGCTCTCATGCCTTCTACCAGAGTCCATGAAACTGGCAGGCTAATTTTCTTTCCCTCCTGTTATTGGTAAATGTTGATGGGGTACAGAGTAAGACAGCATTGGCTTTTCCATTATGCAACTATTACATCCCTTTTGATTATAGTTTTATCAACTTACAAGGTTTATGGAACCTTTTGACTAATATGTAGTAAAACTCATATGCATATTTGGGTTATATTCCCTTATTTTTCCCTTGTACTCATGAAGTTGCATTGCTTACATTGAGATTATCCTCTTACCTTCTAGCCCTCTACACTGTTTCTCCTCCCCACCCCACCTTCTGCAATCTTCACTTTCCTTTGCTAGTTCCCTCTCTCCTCCTTTCTACTCTTTATATTTTCCCTTCTTTGCTAAGTTTAATTGTGCATTTTTATGTATCAACTTATGTATAGGATTTTTTCTTCCTTTAAGTGAGATTCTGCTCCCACATATGAGTGAGAACATGGTATTTCTCTTTTTGAGCTTGTGTTCGTTTGCTGTGATGTTCTGTAGTTCCATCCATTTTGCTAAAAACGCTGGTTAGATGCCACAAAGTAGGTGGCAATGCCTTAAGTGGATGTGTGTTGTCAGGCCTGAGGGCCTCTTCCATCCTTGTCAAAGGGAGTGGTAACTTTCTCTCCTTTCATACAACACTGGCAGGCTAATTTGTTAACTTGCAATAGAGCAAACTCTCAATCCCCTCGCAGGTCTTGACAGTTTTGATAATGGGAATATGGGAATGCTGACAGAGACATGGCTTTCTGGGAGAAGATGAGAGCCTTACGACCCATTAACAGGATTTGAAGGAAGTCCATAAGAATTGCTAGCAAAAATATTAACCAAGTTTCAGGGTCAACTTGATGATACATGATACAAATCTATATTGCCTGTTAATGAGGTGGAGTTAGGGCAGTGATTGTAGGCCAGATATCAGGACATAAGTTCAGAGACTGTTTTCTCCCGAGGTGGTCCCTGGGTTTTTACTTATCGTCTTCTGTGATTGGGGATGGGGATGGGAATTTCCTTACCAATAAGTTAGCTACAGGTCCAATTCACTAGAATAGTTAGTGCTAAGATACATCCTGAATTGGCTGAAGATCCTACCTTCTTTTAGGCAATAGTCCCAGGATGCATACTTAAAGTAAGTACAAAAGGGGAAAGAAAGTTTATGACCCCTGTAGGCAGGAACTAGGTAAATCTTTAGAACTGGCCAACACATACTGTCAGATGATTTTTCTCTCCTCTCTTCTCCTCTCTTCCCCTCTCTTTTCTCTTCTCCCCTCCTCCCAGCCCTTTTTAAGTTCAAGCAGCTGCCATACTACTGTAAACTGAGAGTAGATATAAAGCCTTACATACTGGCATGGAGCCTCCCACCTTATGCCCCTCATTTCTCTCTTCCCCTTTAACCTGACCTCAGTTTTTTAAAAGAAGGTATTAGGGATGGGGCCACAGTCTACTTGTCCCAAAGGAGGTTCAAAGGCCACATGTACTCAAATGAGCATGCTGGAGGACTTCGAAGAGGAAAAGGACTCAAACTTTTATGGCTCTATTGGATGTAGATACCCAGTTCACCATCTGTCCAGGCCTGTGGAGGACAGGGGCACTACCTCAACTGAGGAGGCTCTGGCAGACTGCATAGTGGGAAGAGGAAGCTAATAAGACCTTGTGTTTATAGCCCTTTGAATCAATTCATCATACTATTGTTCTTTCTACATCTATATTGTAGGAATTGACAAGTTATATGTTTAAATTTTTCTTTCTCCTAATGACATAGGGGATTCTCCCAACCAGAAAGGGTTCCATTTAGATAAATGCTAGTATCTTAGAGCCCATGAACTAATGTTCCCATTGAGTTACAAAATCTCCTGTGACCAATGATTTTGCTGTCTATAACTGCTGGTAAAGGGAAGTAGCCTCCAGCCAGAGGTCCCCCTTGGAGTTTCGAGTCTTAGACCCCTTGCCATGGCCAAGTACACCCTTTCTGAAAAACAACTGTTGACATACTACTACTGGGCTTTTACTCAAAACTGAACACCTGAGCTTCTAGCCTGATATGCCCGTTTTGGGATTTATCAGAATCAATGGCTAGCAAGACGGGAAAGGCCCAATATGCCTACCTTGCCAAAGAGAATTGTTATAGAAAGAATTGAGCAGACTTAGGCCTAGTGGGATCTTTGATTTACATGAAAAAGTGGGAGCTATCCCTTTAGGGGAAACAATCCCCAAATCTACTTCCTGAAAAAAAAAAGGATGC
This sequence comes from Pedetes capensis, assembly GCA_007922755.1. Taxonomy (NCBI): domain Eukaryota; kingdom Metazoa; phylum Chordata; class Mammalia; order Rodentia; family Pedetidae; genus Pedetes; species Pedetes capensis. The sequence goes on from VMDO01003289.1 coordinate 85,227, forward strand.
TCAGTGGCACCCTCAATTCATAAATGTTAGAGAGGTTAAAAATGCCTTTAGGATGCATTTAGGAGATTCCTCTAAATGACTGTTACCTCTTTCATTTCTAGATTGGTTAAGTTGGAAACCAGTGGGTTTCTGTGGGGTGCTGTGGCCATTCAACCTCAGTGCTAGGTATGCAGAACTGAAAATGGGTGTGATTGGTCCATCAGTGGGCAGAATTCTCATGGCTCTGGCCAAGACCCTCTTTGATGAATTTTCTGTGTTCTTACTCCCTGTTAGCTTGCAGCAGTACCACTGTGGCATCCAATCCTGTCAGATCTCGGAAGCTAAGCAGAGTTGGGCCTGGTTAGTACTTGGATGGGAGACTGCTTGGGAACACCAGGTGCTGTAGGCTTGGGAGAAGGACGGGCAACCCACTCCCAAAAATCAACCCTAGGAATAGCAGAGAAGCACTAATGATAGTGTTTCATCTGTTGTACATAGGATGGCTATGAATTGGGCACCAACTCAACGGCACCTAACAACAACAACTGACTGTTAAGCTGTTGTTAATGACTTATGATTTGGTATGCCACCTGGAAAACCACACACTGGCAGATTTAAAGACACACTTATGACATTAAACAATGAGGGAAAAAATGTGGCTTCTGATAGAGCTGTCTGGGTCATTCATATAGACACCCATTCTAAAAACTAATTTGCTGAGGAGACCTACTAGAGTCAATCTTCTGATTGTGTCAGCACCACCTCAGTGGTCATCCTTGTTGCCGGCATCTATCATTGTACCAGACATGGCAACATGTCCACTGTTACAGACAGGACACAAAGACTATATTTCTGGTGGAGAGGCTGCCATTTGGTACCAGGCTTGTGACTCCTGCCTAAGGTTGACCTGGTTGCCTTGTGGCAAGAGAGACCACACCATGTGGGGTGTTGTTCTGTCTCTCTCTTGCTCCTGACAGATTGATTACTTCAGACCTTTGCTCGCCATCTCAGAGCTTTTGGTTGTGCGTCACTGCTATTGACACTTTCTCAGGTTACAGTGGTGCTGTCCTAGTCAGATCAGTTGACTCCAGCCACACCACCTTGGCCCTTGAAACTAATTGATGTCATGTGTTTTGCCTTCTGGGCCAATTGGTATGACAGTGGTATACCTTTTATTGCAAAAGCCACTGAACCATGGGCAGATAGTCAAGGTATTTGATAGACTTTCCATGCTCCCTGCCCTCCACAGGCATGTAGAATTTTTGAGCATTGTAAATTTGTTCTACATTTGTTATGTTTTCTCTGACAGTGCTTTACCAACCCTTCTCAGAAAGGATCAACCCATTGCTCCAAAGTTAGCTCTGGGTAGTGCCCCATTTTGTCCTTCATCAGATACCTAAGTCTTTTAACTGATGGCTTTCAATTTAGATAGTTGGTGATTAATTGTTTGAATTTCTGGCTGAGTTTTCCCAACATCAACCCTCATAAGGAAACTGGAACAATCTGGTGGGAAAGGATTGCTTCACCTGGTATGTTTCATTATTGCTGGTGAGGCAGGCAAATCAATATTCCAGTTCATCTGTTATCTTTTAATATTCTTGCTCTCTTTACATTTCTTCTAGGTTTCAAAAAGTGCTAAAATATATCTCCTATTTTATTTTCATGGCAACTGTTACTCCTCTGTAGTAGCTGCATGTCTTACTCTATTTTTCTTTATGTTCTAAGTCTTGTCTGTCAGTGATTGGTTGATGCCCATGGGATTTCCACACATGGGTTCAAATAATCCCAAATGAATTAGCAGTGTGGCTGGACAGATGAGATCTATGCACAAAAGCAGGACAGAATGAATTACATACCAGCAGAAGCCTCAAGAGAGTTTGAAGGGAGGAGAATTTTCTGTAGAGTAGGTAAATTAATAAAAGTTTCATGGAAGATGTGCTTAAACCAGGCCATTAGAAATTAAAAGAATTCTGTTAAATTGAGAGAAGAAAGAAGCACATTCCAGATTTGGGACAAGTGTGAATGGTGTGAGGACAGTTCAGATGTGGGAATATGCAAGTCAAGTTTAGGAGACAATGATACACCAGACAAGAGTGGAAGGTTCTTGTATGTAATAGTGGGAGAAAGTTTACCTTGAAGAAGGTAGACTGGGGTCAAGTTGTGAAGGACCTTGAATGGCTGGTCCTAGGACTTTGTATTATCAACTGTAGATGATGGAAAGTAGGCATGAGACTAAAGATTTGACAATTGGAAGTGATGTTTTGGAAAAGTGATTCTAGCAAGAGTATGCATTTGAGAAAGACCAGGAGGTAAATGAACAATCCAGGTGAGAATATGAACCAGCAGTGGAGATGGAACAGTAACCACAGATGGGACACATATTGTTCATCTATCCATCCATTCAACAAATATTTAATCCACATTGGTATGCTTGGCACTGTGCTAGGCACTATGGAATCAGAGATAAGTAATCACAATCCCTGCCCTAACAAGGCTTAGGATCTTCAGTAGTTGCTAACATGGGTAATCCTAGCAGTGTATCAAATGCAGTGAGATACATGGTGTAGGAACATGTAGGTGAGGATGCCAGCTGGTCTACAATGGTTCCTGGAGGAAGTTAAAATCTTTTAAATTTACTTTTTGTTGCTGCTGTTGTTGTTAGAATCTAATTTTTTAAAGATTTAATAACTTTGTTGCGAGATATATTATTCATACAAAAGAATACATAAAGCCTCATTACAGCTTAATGAATAATTAAAACAAATCTCCATATAGCACCATCCCTGAATTGAGTTTTGAAGGGTGTGTAGGAGGTAGCCAGGTTCAGTTGGGGAAGGGCACAGCAGGAGATAAGGAAGGTGAGGCAGTGGACACAGTGAGGGGGCAGAAGAATTATGGTGTGTATTATCCAGGATAGCACTCCAGGGTGTATACCTGAAGGAATCTTAAGTCAGCATTTCCCAGAGACACCTGCACATCCATGTTTATTACAGCACTGTTCACAGTAGTCAAAACAAGGAATCAGTCTAGATGCCCATCAACAGATAAATGGATGAAGAAAGTGTAGTACAATAGACACAATGGAGTTTTATTCAACCATAAAGAAAAGTGAAATTGTGTCATTTTCAGGAAAATGGATGGACCTGATCATCAGGTTAAGTGAAATAAGTCAGACTCAAAAAGACAAATATTGCTTGTTTTCTCTCATGAAGAATCTAGATTAAAAAAAGAAGACATGATACTAGAAGGGAGACTATTTGAGAAGAGGAAGGGACCAGTGACTAGCAGGATAGAGGAGAGAGGACAAGAAATAGCAATGGGGCAAGGGCGAATACGATCAAAGTGCATGACATACATTATGAAAATGAAAAACAGCATGAAATTTCTGCATAAAAAAAAAAGACCTAAAGAAAAATGAAAGAACATGGTGTGTAGAGTCACTGAGGTGTGGAATGTGACCTAGGTATTGACTACAAAGATAGAGAGTATGGCAGGCAGGAAGGTCTTTTATTTTTGCTTTAATACTTGGGAAGCCCCCAGAGAAGGAAGGGGTGCTACCTCAGGAATTTCACTGATGAAGCTGTGTTGTTGTTGTTGTTGTTGTTGTTGTTGTTGTTGTTAGGTGTCATTGAGTCAGGTCCAACTCATAGCGATCTTCCGAGGGTTTTCAATGGCTGATTGTTTCAGGATTGCTTTGGGAGTGGATTGCCAAGTCCTTCTCCCATTTTTGCAGAGCTGGGAATTGAACCCGGGACCTTAGAGACTGCAGAGCAGCATTCTACCAACTGAGCTAAATCCCAGCCCGAGGAAGCTGTGTTAGGCTTGATCTTTTTTTTTTTTTTTATTACTTTAGTGGTTGTGGCTTGGAATGAGAGAGGTAAGAATAGGAACTGGGATGCTAAGACTTGCAGTGTAGCTCAATGGTAGAACTCTTGCCTCAAATGCTCCAGGCTCTGGGTTCAATCTCCAACACCACACAAAAAATGAATAAAAATATGAACATGAATAAGAAGCAGAAGCAGCAGTCAGAAGAAGCAGCAGCTGAACAGCTGGAACACAAGTCAGAAAGTTGATGCAGTCATCTAGGTTAGGGAGCAATGGTATAAGGAATTGATTAGAGAAATATTTAGAAGGTGAGTGAGTAGGCAGGCCCTGGTAATTGGGTATAGGGATGAGGAGGCAAGGAGGACATCTGGGAGGACTTGGGGAACTGGGCGGGTGGCACAATGCAAACTGGAAAAGAAAATGGCAGAAAGGGGGTGTATTTAGCTTGGATGTCCTGAACATGCGGGCTGGGATTTAGCTCAGTTGGTAGAGCACTGCGCTGCAGTCTCTGAGGACACGAGTTCAATTCCCAGCACCGCAAACATGGGAGAAGGGCCTGGCAATCAACTCCCAAGGCAATCCTGAAACAGCCATTGAAAACCCTATGAGGGTCGCTATGAGTGGGATACCGACTCGATGGCACATAACAACAACAACAATCCTGAACATGAGGTGCCTATAGAACAAGCACAAAGAACAGCACAACAGACTGTTGAGTATTTAAGACCATGCTAATCAGCTTTCTGCTGCTGTGACAAAATTCCTTAGAAAATCAACTTAAAAGGAGGAAAGGTTTATTTTGGCTCATGGCTTCAGAGGTTTCAGTCCCTGGTTGCTTGACCATGTTGCTCTGGGGCTATGGCAAGGCAGTCTACTGTGGCGGGAAGCACATAGCGTCAGAGGAAACCTGTTCATCTCATGGCAGCCCAAAATCAAACAGAAGGAGGGGGAGGGGCCAGGGTTCCAATATCCCCTTCAAGGTCACACCTCCAGTGACATAACTTCCTTCAATTAGGCCCCACCTCCTAAAAAAGGTTTAGCCACTTCCCCCCATAGTGCCATAGGCTGGTGACCAAATCTTTAGCACATGGCCTTTGGGGGACATTTAAGATCCAAATCTTAACAAAGATCAAAGGCAGACAATGTGAGGAGTGGAAGATCCCTGTATGGGACAAATAGCCACGGAGTGAAGATATACACTGCAGATCTAAGATTCATTCTGTGGCATTCTCTGCTTCTCCCTGCTGCATGATATGTGTGTTTGGGAAAGAGAATTGACATGACTTAATACTCATGAGACCAGATCAGGCAATTCCAAATTTATTACAAGAAATTTATGCTGGACTTACTAATGCGATGAAACTTCGCTGGAACCCTTGAAGCTGCTGAGAACAGCACTGGCTTGGGGGTGGTATGCTTCTGCCTGGCCTGGATAGGTGGATGTACTCCAGTTATTATTTAAGTGAGCATCTTACATCATAGAGCCAGAACTTGAAGAAGTTGATAAACTGTTGTTAGTTGTCTCACTGAAGAACTTGCCACAAAGCTACACAGGCCACCACTGTTTGGACTCAGGATATGGAAAAAGAAAAACTCAAACAGGTTTTCTTTCCTCTCCTTATCCTTTAAAATTAAAAATGCTTCCCCTTACTTTCTCTTACTTAAGTAACTTCATAATAGCTTTTGGGCAGCAATATAAAAATTACAGTGTAGACCAGAGTATGGGGAAAATTTTAATTAAATCTGGTATTTCATTTGTTTTTTTCATTTATTAAAAAAGTTTGGGCCAAAAAATCCCAATTTCCCTCTACCCTTCTTTTTATATATCCTTATGCATTTGGCAGAGTTCATGACAACCTCTTTCCAGCTGTGGACTAGCCAAAAGCCTTTTCTGAAGCTCCTACTAATTTGGATTAAACCGACTGGTTAAAAGCTTCACATAGAAATACTGCCAGAAATGTCATAAAGTCCCTTGACATTTAATTCTGTAGTCTTATCTTTTAAAGCAAAATAAATGAATAAAAATGTAGTTTTTGATCTTGTGTTTGTTAGCTTGTTTTCTTTCTTAGTTTGGAGAAGCAGATCAAGAAACTAATAACAGCAAAACCTTGTTTTTTTGCCTCCAGGCTGGCTTTCTGAACCCAAGAAGACCCTTCATGATGGTAGGTGGGTTTCTAAGGAAAGAAAAACAAGACTGTGGTGTTGTGTAATGAGTAAGGCTTCTGGGGGAAGACAGGATCTTTTTCCACTGGGTGTAGCAAATTGTCTTTTAGTCCGATGACCAGACCATACCCGAGTAAGAATATAACCTACATTTTAAAACACAGGTGTAAAGAGGAAGTCAAGGGAGACTTCTGAGCAAAGACAACACCTAAATGAATTCCTGATGGAGTGCAAGTTACCAGATGATGTGAGGGGGTGAAGGTGGGGAGAGGGTTCCTGGCAGAGGGAACAGCCTCTGGAAAAGCACATTTGAGTAACAATTCAAGTGGTTGTATGCCTGGAGCTAAATGTGCCAATGAAGAAGAGAAATGAAGGTGGAAGGATCAGGAGGGCTTTATCATGAAGGACTTACATGCCTTCCTGCAGAATTGACTTGGTCCTGGAAGAAGCTCACTCCCTATGGCGTTTCCCTGTGGGAAGGTCAAGGCTCTTAGGAAAGTTTTAGCTTCTTTCAAAATGATGTCTTTGGCTGAAATGCTTGACTTCTTGGACCCTGAAAGGCTCCTGCAGAGTTGGCAGCTTTGCCATGCTCTAAGATCTCTTTTAGGTCTGACTTGGGCATGTCACATACATAAGGCTGCCTGAAACAAAACATTACCACCTGGAAACCTCTGTTTCTCCATCTATAAGGCCTTCCTGGTTTCATAGTTATATGGCATAAGAGATTTCCTGGATAATTGCAGCAGAAACCTCCCTAACCTGAATGAAAGATATTTGCTCTAGAGCCAAGGAACAGTCTTGCGCTGGCCCCCTGCAACGAGGGAGTTGATTTTTACTGATTGCGCTCTTCATACAGAGTTGATGGTGTAGGCCTGCAAAGGAGCAAGCTGATGCAAATAAAGATTATGGGTTGCCAGCTCATGTTCATCCTTGTTTCCAAGGAAAAACACACACAGGCTCAGGGAGCTACGTCCCCACTCCAAGGCAAATGAGCTGTTGACATGTCATGATTTTGAAATCATGGCAATATACTTAAAGGATAGTTTACTGATCAACCTCAAGGAATCCATCATAAATAAAAAATGGTTTATGTTGCGTACTTCAGAACTTTGCCTCGCCGCCCATGATGCTGGCTTCTAAGACATGGCGTCCCCTGAGAGAAAATGGCCTAGAACTCCCGGCCCTTCTCTTTCCCATCTCCTTAATGGAGCCTAACCCAAGCAACCAGCCTTTTTGGAATCACCATGTGTGGGCAACCTTCTAAAGGCCCTGTCCTGAAGCGGATGAGAGGGCGGGCAGGATGAAGTCCTCTAGCTTTTGTTTGTTGTGGTCTTTCCTCCCTGGGTCCCTTCTTCTGTCTCTCTCTGTCCATCATATGCCAAGCCCACCTACTGTGGGCTCAAATGCAAGGTGTGTTTCTTAGGCTGAAGAGCTACACATTGTCATTGACTAAACTAATTTTTGTTAAATTGTTAAAAAATTATAAAATTATTCTGAGTCCCTAGCTGGCACTTTAAAAAACAAACAAAAGCAAATACAACCCAAGACTTCTCATGTAATGTTCTCCAGGTGAGGTATGGAGGGAGGCTGAGAATGGCGAAGGGTGGGGTGCTGTGTTCAATCTCAAATGAACTGAGTTTTTTTCCCTTTTAGTGTATATTATTTCGCTTTCTGCCTAAATCATTTTCTTTAAATGTTCGTGCTTCCTCCTGTGAAGTTCCACAGCCATCTTTTTCATGCTTCCTTGGTGTTCTATAAAGTTGTAAAGTCTGTTTTGAAATTTTTAATTTAAAAATTTTGAATAGGCAATAAATTTACATGGTTTGAAATTCAAAACAGTTCAGAAGTGGGCCCCCCAATGAAAAGTTCCCCTCTTTTTCCCTTTCCCCCTCCCACGGGTTCCCTCGGCCACCCAGCTGTATGGCTTGAGACAACCACTGTCCCACATGGCTGAGCCCAATGCCAAATAATCCCTAACCCAAATGTGAAGACATAATTACAACTCCTATGTAGAGCAATGGCAAGAACAAAGGGCCAGGAGTTGACGACTCATCCCACTCCTAGTAGAAAAGCTCAAAACTCAATCTTATTTCTCATTGTTAACATAAGAATAACCATTCTCCTTCACTCTGTTCTGTGGAATAGGAATCTGTTGAGATGACGTGCATGAATGTATTTTGGAAAATTTCTACCTAAGGGTTAGAAAAACCAGGAAAGAGAAAACCCAGAGCCTAAACTTAACAGCATCAGGTAAGGAGCTGAATCATGGTAAGGAGTAGAACAGTCTAAGAGGTCACTCAAGAAGCCTTTTCATTTGATTTTACCTTGCATTGCAGAGATATTGAGACCAAGAGGGAAGGATAAAAGGTGTATTTATTTTCTGTCAGTTTTCAAATCCTCTCTGGTGCTCTCCCCTCACCTAGCCAGAAGCGGAGGTCCCTCTTGGGTGCATACCTAAGCAAAGAATGCAGTACCTTTTGTAGCTGCCTGATCTGCCACCTTTGAGGTCAGTGGAGGCTTATTTCCTGGGCTGCTTGATTCCTCTCTGGCTTGTAGAGTGGTTTCCAATCTACTAAAGATAGGGTCAAGGCGTGTGACTTGGGAAAAAATACAGACAGTTGTGGTGCTCTAGGCCTGATGTCACCATTGTCCTTGAGGCAAAGCTTGCCATTTACTTCAGAGGAAGTTGTACTTGGGGAAGGAATGCAGACCCTGATGTGCAGTTAAACGTGCACATGTGAAGGGAACTGGCCTGATAGCCAGGCGCTGGAGCCCTGTTTATCCACAGAAGATAGGAAGCAAGGCGTGGAGATAACGCTGGCTTTCACGTCTGCCCGCCTGCACCTAACACTGGAAAAGCTGTGCTAGTAAGATAGGAGCTCTGGGTCTGGCTCATTTCGTCTTGTGTGGGGCAGTAATTGTGGAAAGGATCAATGTTCTGTTCAGTAAACTCTGGTGCAATTTTATCAAAGGAACTGTAAGCTTAAGCCATTCATGGTGTTCTGCCTTTTAAAAATACCATTATTATTATTATTATTATTATTATTATTATTATTATTATTATTATTTAGCTGAGACTCAATAAATAATGAACTTGTTTTGTACATTGTTATTCCTTCACGAAGCAGCCTAAGGCAGTCTCAGGATCCGGGGGAAAGGGGCCAAGGTTAGCAAGCCTTTGTGGCTCTCCTCTCCCCTTCCTTCCTTCCCTTTAGTCCTCTTTGGAGAGTAGGAAAGATTATTCCACAGAGAACTATCTGATGGTGTCTATGGTTGTCTTGACTTTCTGATGCTAGGAACTGAATTCTTGTGTCTTAGGGAATCTTCAATGTTACCTATCTTCTATGTTAGAAAAAAATTGGATACTTTGTGAATAGTGTGTTGTGGTGATTGATATATCTGGGTAGAGGCACTGATTCTATCAGCTGCTCTATTTAGAAATTTCTGGAGATGCATGGAGTGCCCCACTGATTGGAAGGGATTCATGGCTATTTGGTGAATGCTAAACATATACCAGAATTCTGAACATTGTCATCCTAGGAGAAATCATACCAAGCAATGAATCAAAACAGGCTTGGTTGAACAAGTTGCTTAAAACCCACTGACCCTAGGAACTTTGGGAAGGGTTTGGCTTAACTTTACTTTATTTTATTTTATTTTATTTTATTTCTCAGTACTGAGAAGCTGAACCCAAGGCCTCCAACATACTTTGCAAGAGCTCTACCACTGCAATGCACATCCAACCTCCTTTAAAAATTTTTTATCTTGAGACAGGATCTCTCTAAGTTGCATAGGCTGCCTCTGTCCTTGAACTTGCAATCCTCCTGCCTCAGCCTCCTGAGTCACTAGTATTACAGGCACGCAGCATGGCACTGGGCAGGTTTAGCTATTTTAAAATAGTTAAAATGCTTCAGCCCAGGCTGCAATTAGTCTTCGGGAAAACACAAAAAGTGTGTCAGTAACACCCTTACCTTTGGTCAGTTCAACTTGGCATCTGTGCATGTGATGATTTTAGTGATTGGATAGCAATGAATCTCAGGGAACCTAGGTCAAGACTGACCAGTCTTAGGAGATTACCTCCTTTTTGTCTGATTGTCTTCAAACTCTTTCTAACAGAACATCCTTGCTAAAAGGCAGACAAGAATTGAGGGGCTTAGGGAGGCAAATGCATCTCCCCAGTGGTATTTCAAAAGGACAGGGACAATGGAGATGGCTGAGATGGCCGGGTTTTGTTACTGCACCTCAGACAGGCTGAGGAGCCTGCCTTGGATCTTGAGCTTACTCTTACACTTCTCTGGAAAATGAATTGAGGAGTGGATGGGCTCCATGCACCTATGCTCTCTTCATTGGCACATTTTGTCTTCATGTTGACAGCCAAGGTAAGGCAGGTAATAGCTCTACTGTAGATTGGTTTAGTTGCTGAATTTCTAAGTTTTTGTCCACTTCTCAGATTCTGGACAGAAGGATCTTAGAGGTGGTACAAGCCAAGACAAAGTGCTATTATTCAGGTACTTTTCTGTACCCTTTCAATACATTTTGGAGCAGGCATTATTTGGCCAGAAGGAATATTTGTGATAGCTTTTGAGAACAGAGAAAAAACATGCATGGCAAGAAAAGCAATTACTGCATAGAGGCAGAGGCTGAGAGTGAGAGAATTCCATTAACTACACAATATTTGCAATATCAGTATTTAGTAGATACTAAATATGTTGCCACCATTGAAAGCCCTATGAATAGCAGAGAGGCAGTAACAATACTGTTTCGCCTGTTGTATGTAAGGTCGCTATGAGTCAGACACCAACTTAATGGCACCTAACAACAGCAGCAACAAATATGTTGTAATAAGTACCTTTTGTGAAATGTTTAATTTTCCTACCAACGATTATATTCATTGTACAGATGAGGAAACTGAAATTCACAGAGATTAAGCAATGTGAGCTATTTAATAA